>JALPBY010000091.1:0-78049 GCA_026538315.1 Cryptococcus sp. GC_Crypt_6 | reverse complement strand
ACGCGATGAACGCGTCACGCATTGACACGATCGAGGTGAACAGGATATCGCCGTGTCAAAAAAAAACGACAGCGTGGAATCGGTATCATCGGTATCGTGTCAAGTGGAGCCAGATCGACAACACAGCAGACGACATGGCCAAGTCGGAGAAAAACGTTATCAGGAATAGAGAAAGAACAAACGAGTCGTCAGCTTTCAACCAATTTATTCATAAGCCTTGATCCGCACAACGCACGATGGTGTTCCAGACATTGGCACCGAGGGCTGTACCCCATGTAATGAGGTAGAAGCCCTTGAGGGTGAATGGCGGGAGGATGGATCTGGAAGTCGACATTGTCAGTGCCGGTACTGGTGCTAGTAGAGGTGGTCTGCTGAGCGTGATTCGGTTGAACTACCATCAAAGAGGAGGATACAAGGTAACGAAATAGATGCGTTGGAATGGCCACAGCGTACAGCGCAGCCGAATGATGACACGTTCATTCCAAGTGCTAAGGGTCAGACTTGTTCCATCCCCCCACATCTACTGTCAAGTAGGTAGACTGACGTCACAATCAAAGCAACCACAAAAGTCACGTCATTGGTGCCCCGCTCAGCTCGACGTTCGTTCGGATATGTTCGCTGTGCTCGAAAACAAAAAGTAGTACGCCTAGCACTGATGCTAGTCGTAGTACGAGTACTGGTATATTGCGGCTGAGCATTGGAGCTGCTGCTGACCATGTATCCCCTAAATAACCTACTCACTGCGCTTTATCCCACTTGGCCAGTAACAGATCTGCCAGGTATGCATGAACCTTGTGATGCCGAAAGTCCACAGCGACTAGTATGGGAAAACGACGTAATGGCCGTAACAGCTCAACACATGCCTTGTGATTCCAGAGAATCTGTCTATAAAAGGCTTCCTAGCTCTGATTGCGTAGCTGGAATTCCTCCTTTCCCTCTATCTTCACATCCAACTCACAACACCTCCAAAAACAAGTAGCATATACATATACAACATGTCGTTCCTCCGCACCATCAACACCACAACTCTGCTTTCCGCCCGCAATGCGAGTGTCTCGTACCGCGCCCTCTCCACTTCGGCGGTCAGAAGCAAGTCGGTCACTGACACGGTCAAGGAAACGGCTGATTCTGTGAGTCTGACAGTTTACGTCGCACTCGAACTAGCATGTGATGACTTGAACACTGATGATATTTCTGGTATTCATGATGATAGCTCAACAAAAAGGTCGGCGAGAAGCTCGCTAGCGGGATCGAAAAGTCCCAAGAGGCTACGTCCAGCGTAAAGGACAGTGGTGAGTCCTAGTCCAAGCGAGAGGAGACCTAGATGTACAGTTCGGTCCGCCGCTGACCTCCACCTCTATTGCATTCTCGCAGCATACAGTATGAAGCCCACTGCCGACTCGCCAACCACGGCAAAAGCCGAGGCAGTCAAGCAGGACACCAACCACGCTATGGGAAAGGCGGCCGGTAAGCTCAGGGATGTCAAGGACGACCTCAAGAAGGAGCTTTGATCGTATCAGCTCAAAAGCTGAGCCAGAAGTAAAAGAAGTGTTTTGGACAAGAATGAGAAATGTAGCATATGCAGTGTTTGACGAGTCACAGAGGCCATGATATACTAGCATCAATTCACAAGCATTATCAGCAACCGCTTCACGTTAAGTATCGACTTGACCAGAGGCGGCTACCCGTTGCATATACTCCGGCCAATCTTGGCTCGACAGCAGGTACAGGCGTGTATAGCTATCCCTACAAGCGATCTAACACGTCTCCTAAGCTCATCCGCAGCTGCTCATCATCCTTTAACGCATTCTTCCAGCGCTCCAGTACCGCCCTCTTGCTTTGCGTCAAGCCCAAGCTGCCAGCGCTTTTCCTGTTCTTGTTCTTTGGCGTTGGTGGATCCATGACAGGCAGAGAAAAGACATGGCTCAACTCCTCGACTAAGTCTTCTGCTAGCAGCGTCCCTTGCTCTGGGCGAACTTCCATCGCGAGCCTTAGAGTGCTTTTCAGCACTTCAAAGACCACATGACTATCGTCCACTTCTGATTGCCGCTCTTGTCCTATCCAATCTGGTAGGTAGGATTGTACCAGCACCTCTGAGAGGGCGAGACCTCTTCTGGTCGACGGGTAGAGGGTGAAAAGTAATGGTGCGAAATTGATCAACCTATCTCTTCCGCTTGTCGAGCTCATACTCAACGCAGGGGACGGATGAATGATCTCCTCCATTGTATCTCTAACGAGACAACTCGCTCCCTGAGGTTCTTTCTCGGCAGCTTCGATAGAGGCGAAGAATGATCTCTCCCATCCTGGTGACGCTAGATCGAGATGCCGTGGAATCTGCAGTGCTGCTCGAAGTGGCGCGGGTGTCGTTGCTGATGGACAGAACGCATATGAGTCACGGGTATGTGAAGCTCATGTCAAGCCAAAGCTTCTCAACATACCAGCATCTGGAATTAGTCCGAGCAAATCTAATTTCGCCCTCACGCCCACGGCGTCAAAGCTCGAGCTCTCAAATACAGCTCCTAGTCCGCTAGCAGAGTCCAACAAGGCGTTCAAGTGAGAAGCGTTGATTCTGATCAAGCTCTCAGGGCAAGCATTACTCAAGACCAAATCCTGAAGGACGATCAAATGGAGGGCAGACAATAACCTTCATACCAGCCAAACGCATCAGCCTTGGCTGAGCTTGAAGACGGCCTGCAGGTGGACTCACCCTTGTCGTTCGATCTCGGAGCAGAGCCACCGGATGACTCCGCCTAGGCACCAACTCAATAGTGGCTGAGAGAAGTACGACAAGCCGCTATGAAGCGTGTCGAGGTCTATCTGCCCTGCTGTTGTGGCAGCGATGGCTTGTTGGATCAGCGAGGGGGCGAGTCTGCATAGGTCTGTCGGAGCAGTCGCGAGCAGGATCTCGTCTTCGATACCGTCAGAGCCGAACTGTATGGGTGATTAGCCTGCATTGCATACGTTGAGACACTAGCAGCCTAGAGCAAGGAAGAGTGGACTCACAATCGCCTCCACCCAACCATTCATACAGGTCTTATGTTCGGCTGAAAGATGTGGAAGGCTAGTTGCGCGGCGAGAATCATGAAGCAGATCTGGTACGGGGAGCTAAAGTATAGTCAAGGTCAACGCTCAGAGTCAGGAACGTAGATGGTTGACTTACGTTGAAGTGGGCCACTACCGCTTCGACGAGGATAATTCCTTCACCGAATCTAGTCAAGCTACCTTGCGGATCATCCGCTCGGGCCGTCTCGTCAATAGCCCCCTCCAGCAATTTGGACGTGCACAGATTCAATAAAGCTGCTGGAGATATATGGGTTGACAGAGACGACAAGATTAGGGGCTGAGAAGCGACGTAAATGAACAAGTTATCTGGAGGGGTCATCCCTGGACTCGCTTTGATAGCCTACATGAACATGAAAGGGAGATCAGACCGGCCAGCCAAGAAGCAGGAAAATAAGTGGAACGGACCCTGATCAGCTCGTCGGCAAACGATCTTGAGGCTCCGTACGCGAAGTTTACGATGTGGGCAAGTGGCGGTAGCTGAGATGTTGTGGCGTTTGACAAACGGTTCTGCGAGTCACCAGGTTGCTTCAGATATCGTTTGACCTCGATCCTCTTGACAAGTACTCACCACCAATGATTCCCCTGCTGATGGAAGTTGCACACTTATACCCGGTGATATAGCGGTAGCCTCCTCAGTAGTAAGGACTTCAAGCTGGATCAGCCGACCAAGAAGTGTTTCTTGTGAAGAGAGCAATTGCCTGTAAAATCGTCAACATGAAACAAGCAGCGTGATTGAGGTGCACTCACCAGCCTTCTGGTGGTGGAAAGCCCGCAGACTCATCGTCAGCTTCCGCCTGAGCGACAAGACCGTTGTACGCCTGCGCAGTCGTTTCAGAATACAGCGCCAACTGGGATTGAAGAGGCTGCAGGACGGATGACAGCGGCGTTGCAATATCGGTCTGATTGGATACACCAAGTAAGTATACAAGGTCAGGCGTGCAGGTCGATACAAAGCGAGAACTACTCACGGGATAGGGCCATTTCTCATCCGAGTGGGTTTTCCACCATTGCAGAACAGCAGGTATTGTTTCCACCGCCTGCGCCCAAAGCTCTACCCCGATTGCGGAGGTAGCATTTTGTACCATCGCAGCGTTGAGTGCAGCGTCGACCATATTGGCTACAAAAGCAGAAGAATCTGGAGTAAGATACGGGCCGACTTTGAGGATGTCGATGTAGCTCGCCGGAGGCTGGGTCAAATGTGAAGCAATACTGCTGTCGTTCACCACTGTCGAGACAGATCGATTCGAGCGCCGTGCGTTTTCCAAGAGGAAAGCGATAGTTTGGGCAAGAGGTAGTGACGGGTCTCCCGCTGTATTGCCGCCCGGAAGAGCACTATGTACGCCTATGACGCCATCCATCTGGATATCCCCGTCTGTACCAGATTGGGGCGGAGCCAGATCCTGAGTAGCCAAGTCGGCCATCAGCCCGCTCAGACATGTTCGAAGGGGACCAGCTATCTCTTCCGGGAGGGAAGGTAGGAGTTGACCTGCTTCCAGACCTATGTCGAGGGACGGAGCGGGAAATGGAGAGAGCAGAGTCACCACTCGCGCCAAAAGAGCCGTTAGACTCGCAATCCGCTGTGAGTTGGCGGATGCGGCGCGCGCCCGTAAGAGGGGAAGGAGGAGGCCTAGTGTGCTTGTTTGTGAATGAAGAGGGGGAGTGGCTGAAGCCGAAGTGCCTACGTCGGGTATGGCTGGATGAGAAGGATCAGGGAGGAATGAGGGGATGATGTTGCCTTCTTCCAAGCCGGAAGCATTGGATAAGAGGATTGTAGCGACGAGGTCCAGTGTGCTGTGAGATGGGGTGTCGTGCGTATTGAGGTAGAAGAGTGCATGGATCAGAGCTGTTCTTGCGGTCAGTAGCGATGAAGCAAGAGCTTGGGAAAGGTAGGAAAGCAAGAGGGACGGCGGGGAAGACACAAGAAGATGGGGGATGAGCGTAGCTGTGAGGAGACAGGTAGACTTTGTCAGCAATCAGAACGTATACAGATGCATGGACGCAACGACCCACTCGCTAAGTCGTTATCGAACGAAGGAGATTCCCCATCACGGACTCGAGCTTGAAGAAGCTTGACGAACTGGCAGCGAGTCAGTTGCCAGAGTCAAAAGTGAGAATGGGACACGCCTTATCCTCACCTTTTTTGCGGGCACAGCTCGAGCATATGCCTGGTGCACCAGCTCTTCCAGGGGGGCGTCACGGCTCATCTTGCTATGGCTGATAAGATCCCTGCATTCACTCCTTCCGATAGAGGCCGACGGCAAGATGCAAGAAGTGGTACTGAGTGATGAGTTTTGTAAACAGATAGAATACAAGCATGTTTTGAAAGCGAGATTCATTGGTTGCCCCGCATTTTGGTTTTATATGGTGCTAACCGGCCAACACCGCCGTCACTCGCACTCGAGATTGATACTGTATTCACTGCCCTCTCCCTTGTCTTCATCATCTCCATATCGTAGGGTACCTCGCACAGACCGCCATCCAGTATGGCAGCAACAACAAGCAACCCCAAGGACCGGAATCTGCTGGCCGTCATAGGTGATGAGGTGGGTCATTGATATTCGCGGCCCTCTTGCCTCAGGGACATGACATGAGATATCTCGACAGGACAGATATGAATGGATTGGACTGATCATAATTATATGTTTGTAGGACTCTGTCACTGGTCTCCTGCTTGCAGGCATAGGCCATATTGACCAGAACCAGAAGAAGAACTTCCTCATTGTCGATGGTAGTAAGTCGCCATTCCCCCGCTATCACTTGCTTCTCCTTCTCGATTCTGTTCACGCTGGTAGAGACAAGTGCTAATGATCACTCGACATCTGCACGCATTCGTAGAGACACAAACCAACGTGATCGAATCTGCTTTCCAGGATTTTACCGAGCGGAAAGACATCGCTATCCTCTTGATCAACCAGCATGTGAGTTGGACCAGCCTCTCGTCTGGATCAGGGGTAGGGGTCCTCTTTGTACCCCTGGTACTCGCATTGCAATGGAGAGCGAAGAGTGAAGAATGATCAGCTGACATCACGGTTTTGCCCTAGGTTGCGGAGAAAATACGTCCTACAGTAGACAGATACGCTGCTGCCTTCCCCGCGCTTCTTGAGATCCCAAGCAAGGAGCATCCTTATGGTGAGTTGACCTATGCTCATCGGGATCCAGTCCCATCTTTGCTTGTTTGCTGATCCTCCGTTTCCCGATGCCAGACCCCAACAAGGACTCGGTCCTGAAGCGCGTTAGCAAGCTCCGCGGTGATTAGAGCATCGACGAGTTGAATCTGATCGCATAGATGTATTACTTGTCTTTCATACTGCACCTTGCATTATGGTTCTGTCCGTGTGCAGCCAAAAGTGTTGTTGAGCCGTTATGAAAGCGCCTTTGCCATTTTATTGATGCAGTGTATTCATGATTATTATACAACATTGGCCAACACGGTGACGACGCTCTACAATGCAGCAACAGCCTCAAGCTGCGCGACTTCCTTCTTCAACCCTTCCTCTTTCCTTTCTAAAGCGTTCACTTCGCCCTCCATAGCTTTACATGCCAACTCCAACTGCACGGTAGACCCGACCAGATCCTGCCATCTCCCTTCGAGCTTGCCTAGATGTTGTCCTGTCGATTCCTGGAATACTCTTCGCGACCTATTGACTTCTGTGACTTGTTCTTTCAAGTTGGCGAGGGTCGATTGCAATTCAGTGAGTTGTGAGTTGAGCTGATAGTTGCGCACTAGCCATGCGTTCGGTCCATAAGAAGCAAGGATGGAGGCGTTCTCGTTTCTATTCACCACGTCACATTTCTTATCAGCACCTTATATACGAGGAGAGGGATGTCACTCACCTTAAAGCCATATGACCCTCGCCTAATCGGCTCTGTCGCTCGGCAGCGATCAACTCCTCCAACGTCGCATCTTCCGAAACATTCGGGATACCGTATTTGCTTGGGTCAATCCCTCTTATAGGCTTTGATGGATATCCAGCAAGCAGCTCTGACAATTGTGATGATTTCTATTAGAGACAACAACATGTCGAGATCAGTAAACATTACTTGGCAAGCAAATGGAATGAGAGGCATTGAGGCTCACCGGGAATATCTCCACAGCGGGTGGTAATCTTTCGTCATCGTCTGATATTTGAGGTGTTTTTCGAAGTTCCGCCTCGATCAGAGCTTGGGCAGCAGCTTTTGACGCTGTTTATCGCAATGACATGTCCGTTATAGAGGAACAACAAAGAGAGCGGTAAGGGCAGTCAGACGACATTAGCTCCTGTCCACGATTGTTGATAGTTTGTTGATGCTCACCCGGATCCTCTACTTGTTTATCCACATACGGCAATGCGTCGAGGTACGCTGATGAAGACATGGCGTGGTGTTGGTGGTTGTTATCTGACAAGTCTGAAGATGTACATTGATATTATATGCTTTGTAGCATTGATCTTTGCTGATGATTGCATGCATGCAGGTGAATGACGGGATCAAATCTCTCTCTAAGACGGCGTTATCCGGCGATATCCTTTCCTCTAGTACCGGCTCTGGCTGTGACCGAGGGTGATGCTCATGTTGATATCGTCTTCGCTCAATCTTGACGTAGAGCATAGACCACCTCGTCGATAGACCAGCTAGCTACCACCTATCTTACGGCGTCGCCAACAGCCTTTCGCGCCGACTATCAGGCGCCATATACCGAAGCATTCTCTGGATACCCGGGTTTTGAGAGTGAAAAGACATTCCTTTTTCAGTCAACAAATAGCTCAGCATGGAACCGATATTGGGAGAGAGCAAGAGGCGGGTGGTGAGTCGAGCTCAATCATTGTACATGGCATGTTTGCGCGACGATGTCGCATGGGCGGCACGCTAGTGTATACTACGCGGTCGGGCGTCACGGGCTTCTCGTCGAGGTGTACAAGCCGAACTAACGCTTGTATTGCCTAGTGCTACTTCTTCGACTCTGACATTGGCAACTACCACTATGGACCTGGTGCGTGGTTCGAAACTCTTGAGCAGATAGGATATGTGCTGAAGCTCCTCCTTGCTATAGGTCATCCTATGAAGCCGACTCGAATCAGGATGTGTCATTCGCTTGTGATGAACTACGGTCTGTACAAGAAGATGGAGATTTTCGTGAGTGTATCATCAGTCTACTGTACCTTCGTGTACATCTGAAGCTGATAGCTGATGATGTGCGACTGCAGCGAGCGAAACCAGCAACGAAACGAGAAATGTCACAGTTCCACACAGACGAATACGTTGATTTCCTCCATCGAATCAACCCCGACAACGCTCAACAATTCGCGAAAGAACAGGTCAAATGTGCGTATCAGCTAGCGAGTATAAGTCTTGGCGCTTCTCGAGCTGACGTACGACTCTGATCACAGATAACGTAGGAGACGACTGTCCGATCTTTGATGGACTATTCGAGTATTGCTCAATCTCTGCGGGCGGGTCGATGGGTGAGCTGCTTCCAGATTGGACACTGGACGCAGCAGCTGACGACGAGATCAGAGGGTGCAGCGCGTCTGTCGAGGGATAAATGTGATATCGCAGTGAACTGGGCGGGAGGCTTACACCACGCTAAGAAAGCGGAGGCCAGCGGATTCTGTTACGTGAATGGTGAGTGCCTGCATTTTGCCCTCATTTGTTTATTGAGCTAAAATGACGACCAACAAAGACATCGTTTTGGGCATACTGGAGCTACTCAGGTGAGCTGGCATACTCCATACCCTTTGATCGCCTGAGCTTATCCACCAACGCTATCGCTACAGATATCATCAGCGAGTCTTGTACATCGACATCGACGTACACCACGGAGACGGCGTTGAGGAGGCGTTCTACACAACAGACCGAGTGATGACAGTCAGCATACACAAATATGGCGAATTCTTCCCGGGCACTGGAGAGATCAGAGATAACGGTATAGGAAAGGGCAAGGGGTCAGTGTACCTAATATCTCTTGTCGCGAAATTTGCTGACCCCCGAATAGATACGCCATTAACGTCCCATTACGAGACGGAATAAGTGATGATAATTACAAAAGTATTTTCGAGCCAGTACGTCCTTCTTCGCTTCGTATGCTCGTAGAAACTGTCTGACGAGCCGTTTCGTAGACAATTCAACGGGTTATTGAATGGTATCAACCGGGTGCGATTGTGCTACAATGCGGCTCAGACTCGCTCTCGGGCGATCGATTAGGCTCTTTCAACCTCTCAATGCGAGGTCACGCCGCATGCGTTCAGTTCGTCAAATCTTTTAACCTACCGTTATTATTGCTGGGTGGAGGAGGCTATACCGTCAAATCAGTGTCGCGGACATGGGCATTTGAAACGGGATTGGCTGCGGGAGTCGAACTTGGCCGATGTGAGCTTCCAGATTTCCTCGTGATTGTGAATAAAGACTGACTCATCGCAGCAATTCCAAACAACGAGTATTGGGAGTACTACGGGCCAGACTACGAACTCGATGTGCGATCATCAAATATGACAGATCATAATACACCAGAATATCTGCAGAAAGTGAAGGAGTCTGTCTTTGAAGTCTTACGGGATAAAAATGCGGCTCCGAGTGTGCAGATGCAAAGTAGGTCTACAAATGACAGCTGTCACTTCGTAGCTGATCACCACGCAGGCATTCCAAAATTAGCACATGACGACGAAGACGACAATGAGCTGGAGGACAAGGAGGACAAGGATGTCCGACGACCTTGTCAGTATCCCTCTCAGAGTAATCTCGTTTAGCTGCTAACTAGCGCCTCCCTGTAGTACGACTGTGGGATAAGGAGAAACAGCATGAGGCATCTTTGTCAGATTCAGAGGATGAGGGGACTGGTGGAAGAAGACATCGTCAGAACCACAAGGAGTCGACACCAAACGGTAGTTCGTCAAAGAAGCGGAGATCAAAGTCGCCGCCGACTGCTGCCGCAATCTTAGCTGGGCCGTCATTCACTGCTGCCACAGGATCAGCATCCGGACTCAACGGGACATCCACCTTGGTGACGCCCGCTCAAACCAGCTCAGACGGTCCACTAGATATCGGCGCGTGGGCCTCAACAGTGGACCAATCCGCTGCACCAGTATCTGAGGATATCGAGATGGAAGATGGGGAGACGAGGGGTACCGCACAAACCGTCGTACCTGTAGCAGGTTCCGCTGTCACGACCACAGCTCCTGCTGTTCCTGCTGAGTCATCAGGCGATACGCCAGGGGAGCTAGGCGGAGTCGGAGCGGGTGATGAAGTTGCGAAAGGCGCGTAGCAACTGTACAGGAGTCTTTCCCCCTAATTTAGTTGTCTGCCTATTGCGCATGCCACACCGTGTTTTTGATGTATGTATCAAGTGTGAAAAGAGGGCACGACGAAAATATGAGATGGATGAAGCTGTATGCATTGCAACATTATCATTGTTGAGGCTTTGCTCTATGTTTGATACAAGATGCTACTGTATGTATGCGAAGACAAAGTTGGTAGTGGTACTATATACAAGTGATGATGACCGAAAGGGTGCCGGTTGAGATAGAGGAAGATGCACTATAAGACTAGATGGACCGGACGCGAGAAGACGCCAGCGTCGAACGGTATTGATGTGGATATGGATATTGAGCTGATATGACTAGATGACGAACTCGCCGCTAAGCGGGCTCTGGGGGTTGACGCGAATAGATTCTGGACGGAGGTGCTGGTTCTTGCCTTGTCCCGAGGCCAGATCCCATCTTGGGACAGCGATAGGAGAGACTGTAGTGCCTGATCCAGCCTTGTCTGCGGGGCTGAACTGTGGTGTTGGAGGTAATGAGGCGTCACCTGATGACGATGAGCGAGAGGTGGTGGGTTGGAGAGCGAGCGGGTCGTCGACTGCTCCCACAAGTTGGGGTGTCTCGATCGAGACTGGTGGTCTGGGCACGTTTGACGATGTGACACCGGCTGGAGACGGTCTGGAGAAATCGATATGGGCGAAGACGTCGGCGTCGATCAAGTCTGAAGACGATGACCATGATCGAGACACGTCCTGGGGTTGTGAACGAGCTTGTGCGCGTGCTCGAGCGTCGGCATGTGAGTGTGCGAACGCATCCAGGTCCTCGTCCTCGTCCTGGTACACTGGAGCGATGGCCACCGTGGCAGGAGCAGGAGCAGCCACTGGCGCAGGCGCCTGCGCGGGCACAGGTCTGACGGCGGCAGCAGCTGCTCTTGCGGCCGAGTGGGCGTGCTTGAGCTCGTCATCGGTCATGGTGAATGTATCGACGCGCAAGACCTGTTCTCTCAGTTGGTCAAGAGTAACGCGATCCCGAGGTTCCAGAGCGAACAATCCTTTGAGGATACGATTAGTGGCGCGTGATATGGGGAGGATGGTGCGCAGGAAATCGGGATTGTGGACATATGCTCGGAAAGTCTCGTCGTTGGGACAAGCTTGTCGCCATGGGTTACGACCGCAGGTGAGGTTGACAAGAATCACACCCAGCGACCAGATGTCGTTGGTTTCTGTAGAGTACGAGTCGAGTCGCTCGAATAGGCCGCCTTGGCATTCGGGCGAAAGGTAGAATGTGGATCCGCATCCAAAGTCGGTCGAGTATCGTTCTGATGTTGCCAAGCCGAAATCAGCAATGCAGACTTTCTCGCCGTTTTGTTGACAAAGGATGTTTTCGGGTTTCAAGTCGCGATGGAAGATGCCCATCTTGTGGCAGTATTGGACGGCGTCGATGATTTGCAAGAAGACCTTTTTGATTAATTGGTCACTTCCGAGATATCTTTGTCGTTCAGTGATCATGCCGAAGAGGTCGCCCTCGTCGCAAAAGTCCATGATGACGTAGATGTATTCGCCCTCTTCAAGTACCTTGTGAAGAGTGACGACGTTGGGATGTCTTGATGCCAATTGATGTAAAGCGATTTCCCGTCGTTGGAAATGCCGTTGGCGCGAGTCGAGGCCTGCGCGCAAAAGGCATTTCACCGCGAGATAAACGGGCTTAGGGGCATGAAGGTCGACGGCGAGGTAGACCACGCCGTACGCGCCGACACCGAGGACAGCGAGGAACTCGAGGCGGCCGTTGTCAATACGGTGGCCGACGAGGTCACGACCGGAAGTAGCAAAAGTGTTGGAAGGCATGTTGGGCTGTTTGGTTTGATCAAGTGTGGCTGGGTGGAGTCGGTTGATTGACTGTGGCTGTGGCTGGCTGTTCGATGCGAGAGGCTTGAGAGCTGATGGATGGAATCTCAATTGACCTTTCGTCTCGCCAGTCTATATAGGCCAAACAGTTGTCGACCGTCGACACCAAGATGTTGGAAGACCACTTGTTGCCTGAGACCGTTTCTGTCCAATGACTCCTAATGCAGTATCCGGATACGCACGGTTACTCCTTTTGCGCGAGTGTGCAGTTGAGAAGCAGGCCGAAGATGAAATGTCTGTCAAATGGTGTGCTGGTGAGACACGATGTTGTTGATCCGAAACACAATCCTTGCTCTATGTGTCTATTGCTATAGCTCTATACGTCGCTTTTCGTTGTCGGGACCAGCCGTATCCGGAAAGGTCCGTTGTATGTTGTGAGACGGTGCACGATATCCAAAAGGAGTGTGGAGCGCGATGGGCGGACGCAGCTTGAATGCTGCAACACGAAATGACCGGAGGCGGCGAGAACGGTGTATTGCGTGGTGTGTCGGACTAGACGACGTTGGCGTGGTGAAGATTGATTATAGAAGAGTACTATGGATTGAGAGACAACAGTGCGAGTCGATGCGAAAGACAGTCGACTATAGGCGATTGGTAACGATAGAAAAAGCAGGCAGCGAGGAATACAAGATAGGATGTCGAGGCACACGGTAGTACGACAAATGCGCGAGTTTAACTATGACCGGCACGGTAGAGGGACAACGGCACGATACCTAAAATAAGATAATGGTTGGAGACGAGCAAGCTGTTTGTATAGATACAAGGTTGAAAATACGGCAGTGTCGAGAAAGGTATCGCCTGTGTGTTGGACAGGGTGGAATGAGATAGATGGGACCTTGAGCGAGGTAGAGTTCAAGGGCGCGAGACGCAGTGCGAGTTGTGGGAATGCGATCGCTGTTGAGTGAGCGTCCAGCGTTCAGCGTCCAATGTCGATTGTGGGACCGCAGTTCGCAATCTCTGGAACGTTCCGGCTCTGAACCTTTGGGTTATTCGATTCGTTGTCCTGGTCCGGAGGGATGTGGGATGGTCACGGCCGCAGTGGGTTTGGCGTAGGAACGAAATTGAGGAGGGTGACTGACGGGCTTGCGCGCTCCGAGCGTATCCGAGGTTCTAGCCAAGCAGCCAAGCAACCAAACACCCAAAGCGAGGAGCACACTGTCTAATGAGCAATAATAGCCTTTCCAATTAGTGCGCTGTACCAGGGCCGAGGCGTTGTTATTTGCTGCTTCCTGCCAACTCCTTGTTGCTCGGTCCAAGCTGCAAGCTGCACCGAGAGATGGGGCAGAGCGAGATTAGGGGCACGAGACAAGCGCAGTTGGTAAATAGAACTACGACGCAACAAGGTTTGGCTCGGCACCAGTCTAGCCCACGAGCCTGACTTATAATCTAATATCGCTCCGTCTATTTCCCTGTTTCCCTGTCCAAGCTTCTGGAGATCAACGGTGCATCTGTATTCGCATTTGCGTCCGCTTTGCCGAGGCTGGCGCTGCGCTGCGGGTTCCTACCGTTCACGCTCTAGATTGCGACGTCACAGCCTGCCATAAATACCGTATATACCCCGTCTCCAGGGACGAACAAGCAGTGAAAAGAAACAATTTAAGCTTTTGGTACTAGCCATAGTGTACTATGGCGCATTCAGCATCCTTTTTTAGTTGGTGTGCCAAAATGTGGCTATACTGGGAAAAAAAGTTGCCTCTTTGAACAGCTCGTCCCAAAAGGGTTCTTGCACTCGATTCATTACCGCCAATCTCCAATCGAAATTAATTGCGATCACCCTTATCTACAATGGAGAGCCCTTCAGGCTCAACCATGTTTTGCGGTCGGGGGCTGCGGGTCGTGGCGGTTCCACAGATTTTTCCTCCGATGTAACACAATGTCCAAAACGACAGAAACAGCAGAAACAACGCGACAACAAAACGCAAATAGTAAGTTTGACACGATCATGTGCACGTCTACACCATTACAGCACGACGGACTGGGGCGTATTACACTTTGCAGCGTTTACTAAACGGACACGTAATTTACACAACAATGGTAACGTGTTACCGGACTAGAAGGTTATTGCCGCCACCACTAGATCGCTGGTGTTGATTGATGTGTTGTACGCCTCCACCAAGTGCTGATTGTCGGTGCTGCCGCCACCACCGTTCGTTCATTAGATCGTCGCTAGTATGAGCCTAGCGCGCCGTGAGTGAGCAACGGACGGAAGCGTGGTGCTGCAGAACGCCAAGGGCTCGATACGAGTACCGTGGCGTTGCCGAGACGAGCGAAGCAGCGAAGCAGCGAAGATGGGCTTGGCCTTGACCTTGGTCTTGGATCAGTCGCGATTAGGCGGTGGGACATGCAATACGCCAACCCCGCTACTGGCGCCTGGCGTCCGTTGTGCTAGACATGTTTAAGAAGCCTCGTGTGTATTCGCTTACGGCAAAAGTTGTGTAATGGAGCAGCTGATCCAAAACTAGGCTCTCGGATAGTGTGGCGCAGAATGTACTCGCAGTGTTCCAAAAGAGAGGTAGGGCGAGGATGCGAGTAAGTGGCTGATGAAATCTATTGGCGGACTAACCTACTCAAGGGCAAGGAGTAATGTGGCGTGCGCCCCATAATGAACCAGGTTGCGCGCCTTCATCATTCTATATCAGATATCAGGGAAAGAGGGGATGGGGCAGTTTAACTTTACTTCTTTCGGTGACTGGGGCCACCGACGCCACTTGCGTAATGTCACTGGTATTCCACCCAGCAGCTAGCGTACTATACTCGAGTAACGTTGACTGTCCATCTTCGATCCAGGTCTGAAATTCGTTCTGGATTCTGCGCCTGCCACAGGTTCCAGTTCCAGCACCAGTTCCAGTTCCTGGTGTCTTGTCTTGATAGCAGAAGGCAGGCAGTCCTGAGCCGACGCCCAACGCCGCCTGTAGTTAGTTTATGCATCTCACTGTCGAGTTCAGTACACTCCATGCAGCCATGGCGTGGATAGGAACGCATCTATGCTATGCAGTTTGTTCACACAGTTCTCGTTGCAGCCACAGCATTGCCTTGCGTGGCGGTGAATCTATTACGGCTGTGATGCCGCCAGAGTCGACTCACAATCGCGCTTACTCTCTACTACGATCACCTTTGTAGCGCATGATTGCAGGCAGAGATCGCGATGGGCAGCAATCGAGGTGCATGACTCAGAATGCACACATTCACGATGAGAGACTTGCAGCTGAAGCCGCGTAACCATGATCGCGTTAGGCCGAAACTTGGCACCTTAGTAGAAAGTAGTACTACGACTACTGACGCAAGGTGACCAACGTGATATCATACTTACTTTACTATGTGACTTCCATAAGCGCTTGGAAGAGTGTGCCGAACAACGACTTTGCGCCGAGATCTGTCCCCGACACATCGAGCGCGAGTACGTGGATACGTTATCGATATTTTAAGACATCACTTCTATTTCCATCATGGAAAGATAAGAATCCCATTATCGTGAACGCCCAGTGTGCGACGCGGCGTTATAATCACGAGACTGTCTCCCACGCCAGGCGCTACCGTAAGTGCGGACAAAGACGGGCACTGCTGCCGAGAACACGGAGATCTTTTATGGTTGTCTATTATCTGCGCTATCAGTCTGGCCACATCCCGTAAGCTCACGTCAGATGTCAACGCCGCTGCCGTTACGACAACCCCGCATCGTGTGCTCAGAGTAGCCCCTGATATCGTGTGTAGACCTCCTGGCTCAACCAGGGCAAGGAAGCGCTAGGTGGCATATGCTACATGAAGTGTATTTTCCCTCAATCCAATCTTCCATGCTATGTACTCGATATTATAGACATTGTCCAGTGTATACAAACAAAACGGTCGAATGCACCACTTGCTTTCAGATTGCTGCCATCTTGCTGGCGTTTTTCTATGATCTTCTTCGCGAAGCCCAGCAGCCGTCCTTGATATCTCGTGTGTATTCGGAAGCCCAAAATAGCTGTCACACATCACTGCGCCTCATCGGGATTGCGCGTTCTCAACTGATCGTAACGGGGTGGCAAGTCGCTAGAAATCAATCAGTATCAGCCAAAGCTCGTTCTGGCAGCAGTTCGAAGACGTGGGACAGGAACTCACACAACCTCGCCCGCGTCCTCGTGCTGTACAAATCTCGGACCAGACTCCTGACTCGGCACTTCAGGCAGTCTTCTTCCCTCGCTGCCGATCATGGTGCCTGAAGTAGATGTTGGCAGTTGCTGACTGGATGGAGTCTTTCTGATCGAGTTGAACCTGTTGGGTGTCCCGTGCCCCGCAGTAGCGGCACCGGACATTTCGGTCGGTGCTTGTGAAGCGGCAGGGGCGGTAGGCTGAGCTAGACGTCCACTCTCCGCGCTCGGTCTAGGTGTTGCGCCCGTACCGACACTGCCGGCAACAGGAGCCTGATGCGAGCCCCGGGTAGCCTTCTCACTGGCTAAAGCCACTGAGGCAGGGACAGCAAAGTTGCCGGCAGCATGCTGACCCGTGCCGCCGCCTGCTCCACCACTAGGAGATTCAGGTGGTGATGGATACCTGAAAGGACTGGGCTCGTACATCGCGCTGTTGAGATCGTTTGGCCGTTCCTCATCTGGACTCCTGCCACTAAGTGGACGACCAGTCTCTGGATCATCAGAAGTGACTAGATCAAGCTGATGACGGTTGGGTTTCTCTTTCGAGACGCCGTACGATTTGAGTGCAGGGTCGCCCGAGTCGTTTTGGTTTCGTGCACGACGGCGAATGCAGCAGAACAGTAAGAGAGCCAGTAGGACAAGGAATGCTACACCTCCAACAGCCCCGCCCACAATTGCACCAGTCTTAGAAGTGGAGGAAGTGGAGGTCGACGATGAAGACGATGATGTGCCGTTGCTTGATGAACCTCCAGATGATGATCCACCGACCCCAGAGACACTTGCGGTCGATGACGCAGACGAAGACGAAGACGAAGAAGTCGAAGTCGAAACTGAAGAAGTGGCGGTTGTGCTACTGCCAGCAACCGACGAGGGACTAGACGAGTTCATACAGCTCGTGCTACCACTTTGCACCGTGTACAGACCGGTTGAACCTCCAGTCTGATACGTCCCGGCATCGGACATGACAAGTAGGAACTCGGTGCCGGATGCGATATCAACGGTCCAGTCATAGGTGGTGGAAGATTGGCTGATGGGCAGTTTGAATGCGGTACCGTGAGGAATTATGCCGAACAGCTCGACGGGATGGGTAGCATTGGAATCCCATGTAACGTCCATGGTGCTGCACTCGGATGGATTGGAGTCGGGGTCGACGGAGAAGGTGAAGTCGTAGTTGAGAGAGCTACAGAGGGCGTCAGCTCAGTACACATGGCAACGGGACCGCGAAATGCACTCACGATGGCAGACATGAATTATCCGAAGATGAACCGACAGCTGTGGATGATAACGGATTAGAACATCAATGATGAATGCATGAGCAGATGACGCACTGAGCACAGATGTGGTGCCACCGGTTCCGAAGCCAGTTGCGTCCGACATGACGAGGACAAACTCCAAGGTAGATGGTTGCTCGAGAGTGAAGGAGTACGAGTAGGGGCTGGTGAGATCAGTCGGCATGGTTATGTTGACAATGTGACCCGTTGAGACGGTGATGGTCTATGGGAGCGTATGGATGTTAGCGAACACATCTGCAGAGTTGAGGACCAGTATGACATACAGGTACCAAGAGTAGTTCGAACGGAGCTGTACCGCCGGTCCTGTGATGTAAGAGCAAGTCAGAACATTCGTATAGCCTGATCGAGAGAAAGATGAACCCAACGCACCATTGTACGGTAAAGTTGTTACATTGGGTGGGGGTGCTGGTGCTGAAGGAGAATGCGGAGGAGAGGGGTAAAGAAGCGAGGAAGAGGAGGGGCAGCATGCGCGCTATAGCCGAGAGGGATTGCAGTCTGCGATATTATCGGATGTCAGCTTGGGTACCAGGATCAGTGGGGGTGGGGCAGCTCACCGCCACATACTGCGATGACCGATGCAGGATGTCGAGAGAGAAGAGAGAAGTGTCGATGATAGGAGAGAAGAAGTTGAGGGAGTTGTGGTGGACTGTTGATTCGTCCTTTGTGTATCTTCCTGGTGTGATCGGAGTTGATGGGACCGTGCGCAGGTGAAACAAAGCTAGAGAATGTCCGATTGATCCCCAACTATACACACTTCTTCTGATGCAACCCGGCTCTGCTAGCGTGGTGAGCAGCGCGAAAGCAATAGTGATGACCGGTCCGCGTCAGGCCGAAGACGAGACTGTCTTATCTCTTGTCAGACACAAGGGTGGGGAATGAGTGTGAGAAGGTTGAGGTGTAAGAGCCGGTGGCGCCTGGTCTCTCTCTGGCTGAGACTTTGTGAACTTCAAGTCCTGGTATTTACTACAGTGTGCCTGTATGCTGTATGCTGGTTGGTAGTAAGCCTAACGGGTATGTACTGTCTATGTCTATGTGTGAACGAGATGCATCCAGGAGCCAAGTCGTATGACGAGCAGCCCTCGTTCACTCGACGTTTCATCCATCATACCACCATACCACCATGCACCAACACAATCATGACATCACCACTGCGATTCCAAAAAAGCGAAAAAAGAAAAAAGGCCTGTTCCCGGTCTCAGATTTCGACGCTTTATTTAATTTTAGTACGCCTCCCGCTCTCCCGGGCCGTATCTCGTCAAACCACTACAGCTCTACAGCGCTACAGCGCTACAGGGCTGCATTCCGAGACAAAGCGACAAACCAGAGGTCGTATCCATCCACCTTCCGGAGTATGGGATTATCTTGTCCGGCTGGACCGGGGGACAGACAGCGGTCCAGCTAAAAACCACTGGGTATCATAAAGGTACCGACATACAATTAACGTCATTGCACGTGTGATAGTCTACATGTCTATTATGCTTTCTTATATCGTGAACGACGATCTCACTGCCTAGGTACTGGTAATTGATATGCATTGTCACGCATATGAGCACTATTCGGCCACTCGGGTTTGGCCAGAGTATCTCTTTTGATGAATGAGTCAGATTTAGCCGATGAGCCCTTGCGTCAAAGCACATTGTATATCGTCTGATCTGCACAATATGCATCATCCAAACACGCTTCGTTCCACCGAAACGAACATGGCAGGTATCAACGTTGTAGCTAACAGACCTATCCCAGAATACACTCCAACTTTTGTGAGCACTAAATGCAAATTTATCTGTCAGTTGCGAATGTCCCGGGAATGAGGGGTGAGGAAGAAGAATACTCACCATCCGCATCGTATTTCACTCTCCATTCCTTATCCCTTCTCCGCCGAGCGAATTTCGTCTCGTACAGCGGTTTCACTTCGACGGCTCTTCCCGTTCTCGATTTGCTCTCTAGTCTTCGTCGAGATCTCAAACCACTGTCGCTTGCTGGACTAGGCGAAGGGCTGAGTTTGCGACTCAGCGAATGGGCAGCAGCAGAGTGCGGCGATAATGCCGGAGAGTCGGGATTGCTCCCATCGTACGAGCCAGCGAGATGCAAGTCGAGCACTGATGGAACAGGGTGAAAACCTATCCTAGGCGGGACTTTCTTGTAGTCACTGTGTTCGAGGAGAACTTCTGATTAGACCATGTCAAGGAGAGGCAAGTTGTGAAAAACATACGTCGCGGCTTTGTAGAATCGCCTAGTAGGAAGACTCGTATCGAACACTCTTGAAAACAGCCTGAATAGCGGAGGGAGCGCGCGCAGAAGCACAGATTTGACAATGAGACGCCAGAGGAACAGGATGCCGAGACCTATACAGAAGACTGTGGATTAGCCAGGAAACATCCGTGATGGCACTCAGCTCGCACGACTCACCAACAATCAAGCGAGAAACAGCGATGAACGATCCTAGGAGGAATCCCCCATCTCCAATGCTCGTTGTCTGAAGTGGAAGGTACGCAGTCCTGATGCTCAGCCAGTGTCCGACGAACGAGCCTGAAATAACAGATAGGATGGCGATGGCGTCTTCGAAGCAAGGGCAGTCGTCGACTGGTTCCGGATGGTAATGCACCAGTGCAAGAGTGAGCGGTATCGTGATGGCGGGGACTGCAAAGTTCCGCCAGTCAGCCAGCGGTCGGAGAAGATGCACAGAGAATATGCAACCCACCCGCCCAAGTACCGCTGCCAACCCATGCTTCCGAAGTATTGCCCAATATCACCCACAAAGCCCAACACGCTACACCCATCAAACTGCCGCCGACGATGTCCGCTGAAGTTGATTAGCAGCATACTCTGTATATGTTCACGTCACTCACCGATTGAGTGCATGCCGGTGTACAGCCGTCCGCCGACTACGCTAGCCGCATACGCCACGAGGACTGCGTGAATGCCACTCCGTCAGTAATGCGTAGCTAGGATATCTTTGGTGACACTCACATAACCATCCAGCGATTACCGATGTCCAACCAACACGTTCTCGAAGCTCGAATAGCCATTCACCGAGGAACAAGGCTATACTGACGGAGTTGGTAGAATGTGAGGACGGGAAGCCTGACAGTCAAAAAATGTGTTAGGTCGCATTCGACGAGTAATGAATGTGACTTACCATACTCGTGATGGTGGGTGCTCATACCTATACGTGTAGGTATCAGCCTTAGGAGAGATGAGCTGAGGGTGGTACGTACTCAACCGAATGACGGGCGGACTGTATGGCCTGGGAGTACAGACTAGGTCTTTGGCGAATGACGAGATGTATATGCCCATGCCTACGATGTAGAGCAAGCTGCGGTGGTGAGTCGGATCTGTCAGTACTGTTGTGGTTCTCTATTAGGTGGAGTGGGACTTACCCTCTGCCCTTGAGGGGAAAGCCAAAGAAGAAGAAGATGGGTAGGAAGGTCATGAAGAATGTGTGTGCTGCGCTCGGGCTTGTTAACTGGTCATATCCACAACTGTGTCCAAGGGAGATATACGCACTACCAAAGACCGCTGTCCAGTAGAAATACTTATCTCTGGGCTCTGTCCTCACGGACTTCTGCCACTCTGCCATCCAATCTTTCTCATTCCGAAGTCTGTTGACCAAGTATCGCCGGAGACGCGCTCGCCAGACAGGTAGAGCGAGGTCGTACACTTCATCAGGCTGACATCCTGGCTCCCACTCTTTCTTCAACTCCGTATCATGCTCGGGCGTATGTTGGAATAACGCTGTCTCGTCTGCGTCAACGGCCAGAGCCGTTCTGGTGGAAGAAGAAGGGGTGGTGATTGTTAATTGCGGTTTTGACATGTTGTTCCGAGCTATAGCTATTCACAGCTCGTCGAGGCGTATACCGTCCACTCGCAGCTGGCTGGGACGCGTACGCTGAAGATGAGAGAGTGGCCGACCGGTAGACAGTTCTCGAGAGCGGCTTTTGAATGATATCAATAACGTCGTTATACAGCAAGTGGGTCGTTCGCACCAAACATGATCACCGGCAAGCTAACAGCGAACAAAACCACGTGTCTCCCACGCAGCTATCGCGAACTGTCCTCTCTTTCCTCCACGTCCATTCTAGTCTGGATATATCTTGGGACTCATCAGCCTCCTTGTCTCCTCTCTTCATAATACTACTATACTACGCATATCATCGCAGAAGCACTGTCAGAAGTATCCTGAAGCAATCCTTCACCTGCACGTACCACATCACCTCTGGAACTCATCGATCGCCGACACCATGTCCGAGACATACGCTTCTGTCAAGGTGCGCAGCCACCCATCTCGTCTTTGGAAGTAGACTAAGAGCAATGCCAAGGATACATGTCTTCATACTGACTACGTGACTTGTTGCAACCGCGTATAGTCACTGCACGCCTCTTTACCCGCTTTCGAGCCACTCGTCGCGACTACGGCACTACCATCTATCACCCTATTCACCCTACTAGCCTTTTTCGCACTCACCTTCCTCTTCACGACGTGAGTGATCATCTCCCCTCGTTTCATGATGAGTATACATAAGCTAGACACTAATGGCTCATATGCGTATGCGTAGTCTTCCGAGATCGCGCTTACCCGTCGCTGAGCTGGGCACAGCACTGACCGCTTCCGCGCTCGCTGGCGGAGGTATCGTGGCTCTCTTCTGCACAATGGGAGTGTACGTCTAAGACGTGGACTTGGAATTCTGCGTGTGTGATAGTTGGAGTGTGAGTAGATAAAGTGGTTATGGGGAGAACTGTAGATATACCTGTCATGTAAGATACCCTTTTGTCGATTTTCAACGGGGTATGAAGAGCTGCGCGAATTACGCTGTCTTCCCATCTCGTTCTCATGCTTGACGATTTGGCATGATGCTGTGCCCGAAGCCTGACAGGCACAAAACTTCTCTTGAGGCTGTTCCATCAGGATCCATTCTTATACGGCCGGATGAGTACCAACCTTTGGTCCGGTTCGAGGTGGATCAGCAGTCTGATTCACCAATCCTCAAGCTGTGCCGCGTGCTTGGCACGATATGAAGCCGTCTGAATGTCATATGGCTTGAGATCGTCGCGACTGCTGAGAGACCGCTCCGCGCCATGTTGTGAAGGCAGACTGCCTGATATAGATGGAACAAAACATGTATTGGGGAATTGGACAACATGACACTGATATCGCTCACGTCCAAAGAAGCTCGGATACAGTCCAGTGTGAGATACTATAATTCATATGCTACATTTGCCGTCATGATTCATGATACGTTCCGCTGCACTGATAGTTCGCTACACTACGCTTACATGCTTACATTATAGTTGGCCTTCTCACGCAACGTCTTGACACTGAGATCCCACATCTTCTTGGCGATCACATCATCTTGCGCCTGACTTGACTCAGTATCGATCTTCCCGTCTGCTTCAGTGAAGTACCTCCCTTGAATCTCCTCCCTCCTCTCTGCTGCTGAAGGGCCGGTTCCAGCCCACAGTGCAGATTCGGCACCTTGTTCCTTGGACATGAATAAGACAGGTGCTGCGTACTCGAGAGCTTTACCAAGAACACCGTAGGCCTCGGTCGTGCCGGACTCTTGCTCAGTGGACACTGCGCCAGGGTGAACGGACGCGGCGAGAATGGGTGTCGAGGATGTTAATGGGGGCAGATGGTGTTTGGCCAGCTCGCGGATGAACCAGATGCTAAATGGCACGTGATGTCAGCAATAGGCAACGAATTCGGATACTGTTGATGACCTACTTCATAAGCTTTGATCGGCCGTATAACATGGTAGCGTCCATATCGTGGTTGAACTCTTCTAGGCTGTCGCACTTGACGTCGCTGGGAGAGGCACGGTGCAGCTCGCTACTCTCGTTGACGATACGTGTGCTGAACTTTTCCACCTCATCGCCTGATTGTGCCTTCTTCTCTGCGGTCTCCTTGAGCAACGGCAGGAGCTGGTCAACAATGACCATTTGGGACAAGTTGTTCACAGCGAAATGGTTTCCGATGCCACTGTTGGTCAAACCGAAAGGTGCGACTCCGATTCCCGCAATGAGAAACAGGATGTCGAGCCGAGAAAGGGATGAGGCCAAAGACTTTGAGGTTGAAATCACTTCTGACATTGTTCCGAGGTCAACGTTGTGTGTGTGGACAAGGGAAGATGCGTTGGGGACGACTTTGCTGATATTTTGAACAGCTTCGTCGGCGTGCTCTTTCGTTGCAGACAGGATGTGCACTGCGCAAATGTGCGTGTCAGTGATATGGTATGCATGACAATTCACGAAGATGAACATACCTTCACAGCCCTTTTGAGCGAGAGCTGACGAAGTGGCTTCTCCGATCCCTCTTGAACCTCCTACAACTATTGCGACTTTACCGGTGAGGTCGGGCATGTCCTCGACCTTGTATCGATTGGAAAAGAGTCCTGCTGGAGCTACCATCTTGCTAGTTATTGAGGTGGAGAAACGTGCTGTTGCGGATAGTATGAAAGGGCGAGCAAGAGTCGACTTCCTGATGAGAGTGGGGGATTGACTGAGAACAGAAGGACGTATAAGTATGTGGAATGAGCTTAGTGACATGACGTAGATATGACGGATGTTGGGAACTAGAGTTTGGCTCAGAGGGGGACAAAGAGGGGAGATCACTTACCTGGCTATATAAAGCTTGTTATAAGCTGAAGTGCGTGTCAGATCGAATGCAGAAGTGAAACGAGAAATGAAGCAGAGTATCGATATGACGAATCACTGTTGCATCGAGAGACGTTGTCTTGGATGGACCATAATCATTATGACGCATAACAGCAGTAGGATCGATCGATAATATAGAAGTGCATGATCGCCTGGAATAAGGGGGAGAGTGTGGGGAAGACCCGGACCACCTCCACCCTGCTATCGATATATGCTGGAATCAGATGTGCCACTCTCGGGAATAAGCTTTTCAGTGACGGTGATATGGGCGAACGCGCTGTGTCATGCTGCTGCTTAGGCTTGTAAAGGCTTTGATGGGAGATGAAGAGGATGAGCAACAGATTCGTAGACTGAATGACGGATGCATCTTCATTACTCTCATTCTCAACACTATATACTTCAGCTCGCACAGCAAATAGCTTCTGACGGCTCTCCCAGTAGCGGCCTACCTTTTGCTCTCTTTCGTTACCTTCCGCAAATCTGTCAGAACAGCTGCGTCACCGCTCGGCTAGCCGGCTCAATCAAGTCGGCACCAACCAGCTCTTCCCAGATCCTCCTACTCCAACTGCACCTTCGGTAGTTGAACGGATATCCACAATGTCGGGAGGGAGGAGTATCGTGAGTCATCTATCTGGCTCGGCGATCCGTCACGAGTCTTAGTGTTGCTTGTTCGTTGCTGACATGCTACAAACAGGCTCGTGTGTACCCCAATGTCAACGAGAAGCTAGGAAGATCATGGTGGGACTACGGTGAGCTGTCCCCGTCATCGCACAATCACGCGCGTAGGATGCTGACCTTTTCCATCTCTTAGACAACCTCGTGGTACAATGGGGCTTGCAAGATAATTATGAGATAGTCCGAAAGGTCGGTAGAGGGAAGTATTCAGAGGTGAGTCTGTTCGGCATCACAGCGATGCACCGCTGTCCCTTTTCAAGTGGACAACGAAGCGAGTTTGCCGACTGACATGGGAGCTCTTGCGTAGGTTTTCGAGTCTATACATCTTCCAACCAGTGCCAAATGTATCGTCAAAGTCCTCAAACCCGTCAAGAAGAAGAAGATCAAGAGAGAAATCAAAATTCTGCAGAACCTTGCTGGAGGACCGAACGTCATTGGATTATTGGATGTTGTGAGGGATAGTCAATCAAAGACGCCTTCAATCGTCTCTGAATACGTCAACGTGAGTGATAACGATCTTGGTAAATGCGGAAGCATCGAAGCTGATATCTTGCGCTACTCGATAGAACACCGAGTTCAAGACTCTCTACCCCAAATTTACCGACTTTGACGTGCGATACTACGTCTTTGAGCTGCTCAAAGCACTGGATTTCTGCCATTCAAAGGGAATCATGCACCGGGATGTCAAACCACATAACGTCATGATTGATCACGAGAAGCGGCAGGTAAGCCATCACTGCTGACATGACGAGGCAATTTGCTAATACGTCTTTCGGCAGTTACGGCTCATCGATTGGGGACTTGCAGAGTTTTACCATCCTGGAACAGAGTATAATGTTCGTGTCGCATCGAGGTACTTTAAAGGTCCAGAATTACTAGTCGACTTCCAGGAGTATGACTATAGCTTGGATATGTGGAGTTTGGGTTGTATGTTTGCGAGCATGGTACGTGTTTCGCGTACATTTTCACGACGTCCTGCTAACAAGCAAAACTTCTTCAGATCTTCCGGAAAGAGCCATTCTTCCACGGACACGACAACGCAGACCAGCTGGTAAAGATCACCAAAGTGCTCGGTACCGACGAGCTTTTCGCATAGTGAGCGAAACTTTGCTTTTCCGCTACTTCATTAGCGCTGACACTTCATCTAGCCTTGAACGATACGAGATTGACCTTGATTCGCAATTCGACGATATTCTCGGCCGATATCCCCGTAAACCCTGGTCGCGATTCATCACCTCTGAAAACCAGCGCTACATCTCCAACGAGGCAGTAGATTTCCTCGATAAGCTGTTACGGTACGATCATCAGGAGAGATTAACAGCGTTGGAGAGTCAGGATCACCCGTATTTCGGTGAGTGCTTGACTTGACTTGAAAAATGGGAAAATACTAATCGGTGACGATCGTCTTAGCTCCCGTAAGAGAAGCTGCTGCACGATCATGAGGCTAGTCCAGACCAGTCCTCATTCGCACGAGTAGAGCGGATGAGAGTTGAAGAGCAGGAAGCAACGGATGCGACGCGCATGAGGAAGTAGTTGTCAAGAAGGGACGAGGTCCCATGCCAGGGCAAAGGCGACGTGTGTAACATGCTCAGATCAGAGGCGGAGATGGACAGCATGTAACAGTCAGGGAGACGCGATCATGAACGAAAGTCAAGACAGATCATAGTCGCATAGGCAAGATAGAGATTCTTATATACCATTCCGGGTCCATTTCCATCATTCAGAGTTGATCCATTACGTGTGAGATTGTAGATCACGAAGATGCACTTCTGTCACTGTACAAGTCGGTCTTCGAACTCGGTCATAGCGTTTGAGCTATAACCACTGCTACTGATCGGATCCAGCAATCATATATTTTTCACGCTGACAGCTAGGATTAATTGATGAAGAGCTGCTCTTCTTTGTGTTGGCCATGGATAGGATAGCTGGTATGTCAACACAGCTTCGGAGCGTCATTTGTAATGGGATGCAACCTTAATGCACCGCGTCCTGCGGGCCCCACCATGTACTGCGCCTCGAACAGAAAAACTCGGAGCAGGCTGGTTTATAGCTACGCAGTCATGACATGTGTTCGCAGCTCCGCTGATAGAAGAAACAGGGTCGGCAGGTGACAGACTGTTTTTTGCGCAGATCCGCAATCCGATCGTGCGCATGATTGTTTGACCTTACTTACCTGACCGGTGATTGGCTATCTATGCATGAGCGGGGAGCGGCGCGGGAAGGCAGGGACTGTGTGCGCAGATGCTCATAATATGTATGCTCCATTTACACGATATACCGTAGCCATGCCTGTCCGCAATACGCAATACGCAATACCAGGCTGCAGTGCATAGGACGGGAAAGCAATGGCTGCGAAATAGCTGTGCCTTTATTGTTCTTCCGCATGGTAATCTCGTGGTTTGGGCGTGGGAGAATTACGTTGTTCGTCTGTTACAGTGAGATCCCACAATACAACAATACGCAAATAGCAAATAAATAAATCAAAATCACAGTTACGGAGTATGCTGCATTATTGCACTGCACGCTACACTCTCCTTTCTCCCTTGCCTCCTTGCCTCGCTGTGTCAATCCGCTCGTCGCCACTCCGTGCTGCGACTACTGGGCAGTGAGGACTGAGCATTGCATTCGACACGTCGGACTGTGCACACCACCACTATCCGCCATATTATATCACACTCAAAGTGTATTTACGCTTTGATCCTTCCTCCGTCACCGCCGTTCGGCTATCACCAATTGCATGCCCAGTACTGTTCAGCGTGCATCTATATAATAATACCAACAGCACACTCAGCCGTACACACTATGGCCTACGCGTATCCTTCAGAGTATGGCTCTGCCAATGCCTCCACCTCGATATTGGGTCACGGAGACCGACGCGATTTGATAAGACGGCAGTCGTCAGACTTTGATGTGGTGAGGGAGATCAAGGTCAGTGATAACATACAGAACGAGCGTCTTCATCTTTAGAGACTTGATCTGATGTATTGTCGCTACCGCTAGCACAAGATACAAGAAGATGATAACTACATCAGTTTCTTCCAAGAGCGGTGAGAATCCGAAGCCCCAGTCATGTCAGGCCTCGCTGGTCATAGCTGATGAATAGGATCAACTCGCAGCATACGAGTGGAAGAGCAATACATCGAGAATCTTTCCAGACTATATGACAGAAGCGTAGCCATCGACTCGTTGCATGAAGAGTGAGCTCTCCGGACATATGCTATGACAAGCTCGGAATCTGCTAAGCCTCGATCACAGTGTTGTATCTCGGAAGAGCGCCAGGAGTTCTACAAGGAGGGCATGGCAGGAAATGCGGGACTACACCCTGCGAGAAATCCAGTCTCGCGGAGCTATGACAGCGGCTCTAAGGGAGGATGTGGTGAAAGAATTGGTCAAGCTCAAGGTGAGTCTTGGCGGCACCGCTTCAATCCACATATAGCTTGGCGGAACTGTCGCTCACCTCTGCTATGTGCGCAGGAAGAGCAAACAAGGATACGACATGCCCTCAAGGACAATCTCAAGCTCTCCAGTGACGTGAGTCATGCTCGAAAACGTCTGACCAACAAGGACGCTTATCTTGTATCACGCGCAGATGTACGAGGATCACGCTCGTAATCATGTACCGAAATTGAAAAGGGCATATTATCAGAAATGTCAAGCCTTAGAGGTGGGTCGTTTCCTGCGCGTGTACAACCGCTCAACTGACACTCTGCTGCAGGACCACAAGCGCCAAGAACACGCTATTACCATGCAAGCCCGGCTCTTAGCAACCCCTTCCCCTCCATCACCAGCCACGACGCCGCTTCATGAACACCCTTTTTCCCTCGGCGCGGGACCATCGTATGTTTCGCCTCCCACTTCAACAGGGCCTCTTCCAGCCTCGAGTAACCCAGCGATGTATCATCAAGCAGGCGTAGCAGACTCTACCGCTTTCGGTGACGCCTTGCCTCGAAGTCATTCGGGAACCATTCTCTTCAATCTCAGTCAGAGCGAGAAGGAGAAGAAATCAACGGGCAGACTTCGTTCAGGATCTGCATCAGGGGGAGATTCAAAATCTAAGGAAGTGCTGAATGACATTGCTGCGCAGAGCAAAAAGGGCTTTTCGGCCATCATGCAGAAGCTTGGAGGTGACAAGGACAAAGATAAGGAAAGGGAGAAAGATGATGGCTTCGTTGTTGTTGGTAGCGCCGACGTGGATGGCGGTCTGCAGAGGAGAGGAACGGCTGGATCAACTACAAAGGGTCTAGGAGCTATGAAAGGTGTCAAAGCCAAGCGGGAAGCCGACGATGCTGGTAAGTTTGGCTATACTTGTGCAAAGAATATCGTGCTGACTGATCCACGCAGATAAGGCTTACCGGACAGGCGTCTTTCACCTTGAATCACTCCGCCTCAGAAGGGAAAAGCTACAGACATCAGCCGCGACTTCCCTTGAAGGGTTCAACGACGAGCTAAATAGTAAAATTCGTCGCGCAATGGAGTGTTACATTGATGCGCTACATGGCACTGCCGCCACTAACGCACAAGCAACCGAAGTCGCAAGATGCGCCATCGAAGAAGTGAATCTGGAACATGATAGTGAGTGTACCCGTTCTCCATGTCAAACAGCTAGCTGACCCCGGATACTTCAGTGATGCTATTCAGGGCGAGATTGCGTGCGATCAACACTGTTCACACTGTCCCAGTGCCTTATGAGAACTATTATGTGAGCGGTGCTTTCACTCGAGACAGGTGACATTTCACTTGCTGATGGTATATTAGGTCGGTCCGTGCCGATCATTGATCTTTGGGGTCAGCTTGACCGACTACGATTTTGCTCGAGGCGAAGGCGGCGATCACGGTCGGCCGCCCACAATCGTCGAAAAGTGCATCGCAGCTCTTGATGAACGAGGGCTCGATGCCGAAGGGATCTATCGAGTCAGCGGACGGCATGCTGGTGTGCAGAAGATGGTACAGGGAATAGAGCTTGATGAGGAGAAATTTGTTTTCGACGAAAAAGACGATGTTTTCAGTATTGGAAACATCCTCAAGCAATGTGAGTGTCATCATTGGCGTGACAGTCGGACAGGTGGCTGAGTTGTGCTCATAACATCTAGATCTGCGCGAGTTGCCTGATCCCGTCTTCCCGCTTCCCCACCCAGAGCGAGTCAAGCACACCGAAAATCGAGAATCGCATATCGGTAGCAACTTTAGCGTACTCCGGAGCCGTCTACGTCGGCTAGCACCAATACATCAAACCACATTCCAGGCTATAATCGAACACCTTGGCAGAGTACATTTAATGTCTTCAATCAACAAGATGGACGCAAAGGTGAGCGAATATCGGATGTGTTCTAGCAGGGCTGATGAGACTTCTGCTCCTTCAGAACCTTGCGGTCGTTTTCAACTCGGTCATCTTTGGTCAAGACCAGCTGACCAGCGAAACAAATGTGTTGACCTACCATCAAGAGAAAGTAGGTTATATCTACTTGCGTTCACGTACATATCTAACATGTTGCATCACAGGACACGGTGCTGGAAGATCTCATCACCTATTCGGACTTGGTGAGTTGTTTGTTTCGGATGGGCTCAATCTCCTACTCACAACGGCTTAGCTCTTTGGCGAGGACTCGCCGGTAACCGCACCCAGTGCCCTTCCGCCAGGCTCTGCCCTGTCGAGAAATGGTGCACTCTCCTACCAACCCGTCGAAGATGGGCCTCAACCTGGAAGTTCGAGAACTAAGATTAAGATCTTCCAGCCTGGCGAGGATACCGCAGAAAATATCAAACTGGCGCTGGTTGATTCTTCGCCCAATGCGACAGCCGCACCAGGTGCAGAAGTATTTCCCGCACAAAACGCTTCGGACGTATCACCCGAGACTTCTCCGTATCCTGCATTCACGCCTGATGACCAGCTAGACTTGTCGTTCGATCCGAAATATATCCCAGCCAGTTTGCGAGAAGCGTTACCAGACAATGTGCATGTTCGCCCTCTAGCATCTACCGACCTTCTTCGATCTCACTTTGGTCTTTTGAACGACCTTCGTCAATCGCCAGCCCTCGCACCATCGGTGTATTCCGCCATATTCTCGCACTTTAAATCTAGTGGCGGAGTCTACTACATGACGGTCATGGTCAACAAGGAAACAGATCAGCTCGTTGCTGCAGGCACGCTGGTGGTGGAACGGAAATATATCCATAATGGAGGAGCGGCGGGACATCTGGAAGACATCGTCGTGTCCGCCACGATGCAAGGGAAGAAGTTGGGTCAGAAACTGGTAGTCGGTCTTAGGGACATGGCGGTGGGCCTAGGTTGTTACAAGGTTATCCTGGACTGTCAGGAGGGGAAATTACGTGAGTGCACTTGAGCTCAGACATGTATAAGAAAATTAGAGCTTATTATTCTCCTCCTTAGCATTCTACGAGAAGTGCGGCTTCCACAGACACAGCGCGGGGATGGTGAGTTGTGAATTTTGGCTCCAGTTGCTTTGGAGCTGACATTTTGCGTGTTTAGGCATACTACGTCCCAGAAGACGCCACACCAGTAGCGAACAACGTGTTTGACTTGTCTTCCAGTCCTCGATCGGGCAATTCACCGGTCGATCAAGCCGCATCACCTGCCGATCAGTCCCGCGACCCGTTCGGAGACAATGCTGGCCGTAGCGGTCCAAGTCAAGTCAATGGCGAGGGCTCTGATGGCGAGGGTGTCGTTGTTGTGATTTCCGACTCTGCTTCAGTTTCGGCAGAGGACGAAACTCCGTCGTCGCCCAAGACGTTTGCTAGTGCCTCCTCTGGTTCGGCTTCAGGGGTGACATATCGTTTCCCGACAAAACTTGACGACGGTCTTTTGCCGGCGTGGGCAACTGAAGGTCAGGGTCTCGGTTCAAGCGCTTTAGCTACGGTACCAGCTGGCGGGTCAGGGATCGAACGTTCGGGAAGCGATAGTTCTTCGGGAAGTGAGGAGAGGCGTGGAAGCAGAAGACAGAGTGGGGCCGTATCCCCTTTACCGCCTGGAGCTGCACCACCTGTTTTGACCAATGAGCCCGAGCGTCTGGCGGGGCGGTAGGCGGTGCATTAGCAGTGCCTCGGTGCGAGGATATGTGAGGGTCATGGTCAAGTGAGAACGGATATTGGAGTGAAGTGACGTTAGATATTTACATGAGTTACTAGTGACGCTTTAATAGAGTACAGATACAGCAGTAGCATAGATGTTGATATAAATATGAAGGAGTGACCCACTAGATCAGTGTACAATTCTTGGGTCGATGTACGGAATTTCTACGACGATCAGGCACCGCCAGCGACGAGGACGGGAGTTGGTTCTTATCCTAGTGCCCGGTAGCAGAGTTGCAGTGCAGGTGTCTGGAGATTGTCAAGGGAAGTCTAATACGTGTTACCGCGATGTCGTCAGACCTGGTCCTTTATGCTGTACCCATGGTCCTTTCTCGCTGTGTCAGGGTAGGGTGATAACGGACCTGAAGTAGAGTGTTTCGACGGTCTACTGTATCAGTAGTTGTACCGAATGTACGAACGTACGAGCCGTCGCTCCCGGTCTGAAGAGTACTTGAGTACTTTACGTCTAAGTCTAAGCAGAGCTCGGTATCGACGACAATATATTTCAGCTAGCTTGTGGATCGTATACACAGCTCGATATGAAATGACATGAGATGTCGTCCCAAACTATACAGTAGAGCGTACTCTGCCATCTCTCAGCGCAACGACGACGTGATCATCTCACCCCCGACCATGGACGGGACAAGGTCGAGCTGGAAATGGAAGTGGAGAGTGCGCAGCGTAAATTTTTGCACGACGATTGTCATAATGATGAAGATGAACATGTCGTAACGCTGAATGCACTCGAAATGTCTAATATATCTCGGCGTAGACAATAATTCTGGACGATCCTGTTCCTTGTAAGCTTAGGCTCTAGCTTGCTACCTCTGACTCACATGTGGTTCAAATTTACTAATCGTACTTGCGGATAGTGCGCGCACACTACATTGCTTTTCACGTCACTCTTGACCAGCACAATCATGCTCGACTCGCTCGTCCTGGATTAATACATGGTCTAAGCGCTTTACTCTATCTGATCTATGTGGGATCTCTCCTTTGTACCGCTGTGCAGGGGCGGAGGCGAGGTGAGGCGCGTTGGTATTTCAGTACTTGCTCAATGACTTGGGAGATCGTCTATGGCGCACTACAAGGACTTCTACTTTGGCGTAAGTACTAACCCATGTTTCGTTGAAGGGTTGGCTGACGCATGAGATCTAAGTGGAAGTAGATACTATGACGACGATACTATTCAGCTCGAACGTATGTGCGTCTTATGCAGACTCGATATACGCAGAATTCGTCCCTTCGTTCCAAATCAATGTGTCGGCTCGGACAAAATGGTGTAGGAAATTGGCATCTCTGGACGTGATAGCTTATACGCATCTGGGCGTGATGATGTGCTGGACGGGGAGGAATGTATGGCGTTTTGCCTTGCGCCACCAAGTGAGAATTAGGAAAGAGGTCAGAGATGATTTGGCTCAAGTAGGAGGCACTGTCACTGTCGTTCTTCCTTATGAAGCAGGGAGCGGATCGAAAGATGATGTCTCGCGCATGTCAGTATCAGCGGAGAAGACGGGTGAGGAGCTGGTAGAGATGGCTTGAACGTTGTCAGTAAATTGGCTAGAGACGCAGTATTATTTAGAGCCTATTTTTGGAACGAAAAGGAGTTGTATTCTAGTACCATGTATACAGTACCAGATATCATTGGGTTGGACGGCATCATACATGCAGAAAGCTATTTGGTGAATTGGAAGGTTGAACTGACCTTACCTTACTTTCAACGCTCTTCCAATTCTAGTCCTCATCGCCAACCACTATGACATCTTGCCACACGCAGAATGCCAAGCAATTACTGTACTAACTGATTAACGCGATCGGGTAATTCACGTCGGCTCAAACTAGATTGTCTGCTCTCAGCCAAGATATCTCTAGTAATGCCTAGTGCATCGCTGCTTCGCACCGCTCCGCCCGCTCGACACCGCACTGCATCGCTCCGCTCTCAGCTGATCCTTTTGGCTGTCTGTACACCTGGTGACAACACCGTCGCCTCCACTCAGTACACTGTATACCGTACAAGTATTTGGACGCCGTCGTCGCCGGTCTTGGCAGACTCTAGCTCACTCGACTCTTCCGCGGATCGTGCCTGTCCGTTTCTGCGCCTGAGGCGAAGATAACGATCTAGTGCCCCGAATCGTCACGGGGCTGTGCGGCGTTCTTTCTGCGGCGTCACATGCATCTTCTTGGCTGGTACAGCTCTGTTTCGATATTCACCTCGAGCGTGTAGCGTCAGGTGTTATGCGTATAATCATGCGCCCATGAGCTAATTGGAGACCCGTATAACAGATTCAACAGAACTTGCTATCCCACATATATAGGAATGTGTCCCACTGTATTGATCTTTCAACTTTGATGCCCACTACAGTCAACGCAATTTTTCTACCATGTCAGCCGATACTCATGCACGCCCATCAAGCCTCGGGCGACTATGGTCGTGTTCGCCAATGACCACGCGCTACCTGCTCTTCGTGAGTTGTTTTTATGCTCCTTTTTGGCCTCTTCCGCACTCTCAAAATAACAGGGCGGACGATGTCTACCTCTGCGGCTTTCGAAAGGACCAACCAAAGCTAATGCTAATCTGTGGCGCCTTGTGCTATAGACGACCCAATTCCTTTGGTTCCTCGTGGCATTTTTCGTCAACCTCTTCTTGGCTGGATCCGTGATCAACCTCGCCCTGCACTCTACATCAGCATTGATCATGCTCATCTACGTTCCCGCGGCTGTTGTACTGGGTATGAGAGACAGTGACTCCAGGTTTACTCAGGCAGGAGGGGAAGTCGCGTATCTCGTCGTCCAGGCTCTGACATGGCTTGGTGAGTTTCCTCTTTCTATACCCAACCTTTGTCCGGATTTGCGAGCTGCAAAGCAAGAGTTCATGACGCTGTCCGCGTTGTCGCACTGCTCGGCGGATATTTACAGGACTGATATTTGATCTTGTAGCAAGCGGGATCTGGTCAGCGATCGAGGCCGGATACGGATTTTGCGAATCATGGCTTAGACCAGAGTACGGCTACGACGACTATTACGATAGATGCCGACGTTCGTCTACTATCATAGCCATCTTAGCACTCTTGGTCTTCGTTCTCTACTCGGTGCAGATGGCTTGGCTAGTGTATAAAGTCAGGACTAATAGGTATCTACCGAACAAGGCCGCGTACAAAGTCCCAACGCACAGAGTCCTTCTTCATCGTATTCCTCTGCCCGTTGATGAAGACGGATTCGTGCCTCTGAACGAGCACGTTTAGGTCTTTATGAGACCGCAACATATTGTGATCCCTCGATTCGTTGTTACCTCTCAACGTCATAATGTAAAAGTACATACGGCGTCATGCATAGCTTCGCGACGAGACGGGCTTCTGCGGCCACACAATCTCACTTTAGGTGTCAAGAATCCATCTCACAGTGCTTGGTATATATATATGCACACTACACGCAGAGTACTTCTACACAAAGTACATTGATCCGTCTCGACGATACACGTGTGTACCTTACAGCCTGGGGCTATCGTTCTTACAGTTGACCGTTCGCTCAGCGATAGCCACCGTAGTGGGGAGGATTGGGCAGTCCGCCATTACCGTACAGAGGCTGAGGAGTGGGTTGAGCGTAGCCGCCGGATTGTGGTTGAGTCAGAAGGGATGCGCGGATCTGTGCGTCTGCAGATTGGTAGACTTTCAGCACCTATTGAAATATTGTTTGGCTTGTATGCGCCACGAGAACTCACAAGGGTCGTTGTACGCTAGCTGCATGGTCCGACTCGGCTCGTCACTCGGTCTGTGAGGCATGCTATCTCCATCAAAAGCGCCATACGCATCAACACTAGGCCTGGAGAGAGCATCACCTCCGCCTGCACCACCGTGGCCGTAATCATAGCCTGTCGGAGGCGCATCGTATGACTGTTGAGTAGGGGCAGCTTCGTGCTTGTCGGCATATCGCTCGTCATCTGCTGCTAGGATAGTGGAGTATGACACGCCCTGTGACTCGGCGGGAGGCATGAATCCTTGGTCTCGCCTGTCTGAGCGGCGTTCCCGGCGGAAGATCAGAGTGGTCAGGACAAGAAGGGCAGACCATGCGACTGTGGTGTACAGAGTCAGCGGAGGGGACTTGGCGGTTCACACCCCTCAGAGGTGGCTGCATGGAAGAGGCGAGAAGACGTACTGAAGGAGAACCAGTCAAAGAACGCGGAAGCTTTCTTGGTCCTGCACCAACCGGTCAGTCCACTCTGATAACTATCGCCCAAATCCTCGTGCGGGTCATTCGCAGCATCCTTGCAGCCTGCCTCGGTGAAAGCTACAAACGAGAACGAGTCGACATATCAGCTTGATCAAGATGCAGCGTCAAGGTGTAATCGCCAGGCTCACCGCTGATGGTCACGATGAATGCTGCCAAGAGCATAAGGAAGGCTCCGAATACGTGCAGGATGAACTTTGTCCGCGTTTGGCTCAAGAACTGCGCCGGACGCTTCATGCGATCCCATCTGAATCATGGTGTAAGCAGTGCTGGGGTATTGAAACCTGCAGGGTCATTATAACTCACCGGTCATAGACTAGGGGTACGACCAGAAGGAAGACAGAGAGAAGGAATGAGAGTAGGAGAAGAAAGAGGGTGAATCCTGTTCCGCCAGCTACAAGGTACGTTGCGGGTCAGATATTGCGATACGACGACGCAACTCCGACTTACACACGGCGAACCACTTGGCTTGGAAAGCTGCAACAGCCGCCATCGTACATATTGCAATGAACGTGAAGAAGGTCTGTCAGGCATATCATGTGGTTAGATGTGATTGACATAGAGTCGAAGCGTTCAGTACATACCGCGATGCAATGAAGCACAATATGTGGTCGAGGAAGAGACGGCTGTTGGCGGTGGTGCGGCGCCATGATGGCCAAGACGGCGAGGAAATGAAGGGATGATGGTAGATGAGGGGTGAGATGTAAGATGTAAGATGAGTAGATGGAAAGTAGTTGTCAGCCTTCTAGATCTACATAAGACACGCTTTGAAACAGAATAGAGATCCTGCGGCTGTTTCCAAATTTGTTTTTGAAGGGCTAGAGAAAGATGTCATAGCCTCAAGCTGTACTAGACAAAAGGGGTGGAGAGAGACATGGTATGACTTATCGTGCGCGAAGCTCAATAACAAGGCGAGATGCCAACTCACCTCTTCTATGTGCGGCCCATCCAGAAATGGATTGCCTCCGCCGCCCATACTACTCCCAACTCCTCTGGTCCCACTTCCGCGCAATAAGTTGTGCGATCCATCGAAACGAAAGGCTTTCGACAGCTTGGCCGAAGCTGTCGAAGAGGTGAATGCCGATTTGATCTTTTCCATCTTCGCTTGGAGTATGATAGAGAGCCCGAGTTACGGGTTTCGTTTATCTATGTTGTGATGCGTGACGCCCAGTAGTGTTGATACGACTTGCTTATCGCTATCGGCGAGAATAGTCTGTTCGACTTATATCGCAGAGTGAGGCTGTACTGCGATGCTGTTTCCCGTTGTGTTGACCAGGTGATGATTGAAAGTAGGTTGAAGGATGATCTACGTATTTGTATCCAGCGAAAGGAGGATATTCTATCACTTTGACACTGCAATTGAAGTAGTGGTCGACAACAGATAGCTATGCGGCTGTGATATCGAGCCGAATGCTGTACGAGTTATCAGGCCAAATCGTCTATGCTGTGCACTGCGTCGCCTAACGCTTTTTGTTGATGTTTTGACACGCGTCGAATAGCAGAAAGCAAAGCAAAAGCAAAAGCAAAAGTGACACATGTCTTCCATATGGATACCACGTGTCATGCCTGCCACTGTATGCAAACTCCGTTTCTAGTTTGTATTTGGCAGCGCACAGATGCGCGATTTGATGATTGGTCCTTTGTTTTCTTGCTGGGCACCGTGGGAAAGCGCACCTGACGCCGCGAGCACTTTTAGTAGCTCGGAGACACGTCATAATCGTCATCGTTGACGTCCTCAGCATGCATTGCTTGCTAAACACTTGCCGACCTCTTGATGCACGGCAGACTGGCAATGTGGATTATCGTCGTGGTTCAGACAGGACAAACAGAAAAAAGTGATCGCCCAGTACATTCGATCAACGAATATAGCATAGCCTCTCGGCATACGACTATAGCTGCCGGCATCACGATTGTCTGCGTTCGTATGGATGATGTTGTAACTGCTCTGTGAGACGGGGTCTGGGATTCCAAGAAGATCGTTGCACGAGCAGAGACAGAGAAAGCAGAGAGAACGGAGGGAGCTTACCCGTGCCCACCGTGCCTGGTTGACAGCGAGGAATACGACATTTTGTTACCCCTTTTTTTCCGCCATGGCCCTGCTGCCGTGGTTCCATTTTTGGCCACTCTGTTATTTTTCTGGCTTAGCCTCTGGCCAATGTCGTATATAGCGCATTACGACATGCTGAACGGAGCTTTGTAATCCCATTTATTAGTAATGTATACAAATTGGCCGCATCATTCCTAATTGACCGATTACAAACTCGTCTCTCTCTGTTGCCATCGCGTTTCTTACTGCTATTGCAGGTCGAAAATCTAATACTCGCCTTTTCGTCCCTCCGCCTTCATCCCTCGACTTCCATCCACTCGTCCGCCTGAGATACAAAGCACGACAGTTCTGAGATTGACGAGGGTAGACATACGCCCACGACACTCTATATAGACAGCGAGACGTACAGTACAGTTGTCCGACAGTAGCGCTTGAGAAGCACGGAACAGGCGTTCAGGCGGCGAATATCGCGCCCGCCTTGGATCCAATCGCTCATCGCTCACCGCTCATTCCGCTTACCAATTGAATCGCTTTTCGCACACTAGACATCGTTGCTACAGGTGAGTAGTCTCTCTGTGCATCGCCACCACAAACGTACTCGCCACTGGTCATGAGGTCGTGTCAAAGGAGGAGAAAGGTCTCCATGATCGGCGTTTAGGGTGTTTGTAACGGCTTTCTTGCCCAGGAGATTTGACGAATCACCTTGATACAGCTGTATTCAATGAGCTAACGATATACCCACTATACTAGCCTTCTTTACTCCTCGGCTTTCGCATACCAGTCAAGCAATCTCTCACAGACTTTCACCTCGCGCAACCATAGGTGAGCCATGCTTCATACATTCATGTTAGAATCCCCTTTGTTTTGGCTGGGTGTAATTCGCTCGAGGAGGAGAGCGCAAAAAGGATCGTCATTTTGTTTTGCGTCACTTTGACCACGAACATCACATTCATCTCTCATCCTTGACTACTTCAGTGGTGCATTGCATGCTCCGCGTCGCGTCATTGTGCTACCATATAAGTCGATTTGTATGTGGGCTGACAAGGTTTATTACCACATCTCTTCTCTAACAACTCGCCACTCGAAACTATCCTTACCGCGTTACGACCTATCTTCTCTCCGTCTGTGATCACCACACTGTGTGCCACGTCTTGTGTCTCGCATCGTCCCACCATGCGAAAAACGTGCGATCTCTTGCCTGCTTGCATCGCTACTCTTTGTGCTATCGCTGCTCGTTTTCGACATCTTTGTTGACGGCGTCGCCCTTGTTGTATCAACCGCTACAGCCACCAAAATCGAAGCTACACAAACATCATTCTCCTTCATCCCTCCACCTCCCTCGACCGATAAAATAATCGCGAATAATAGTCATTCTTCTAACTCGATCATGCCGGAACGGTTATAAACCAGTCCGCACTCTGTGTGTACCACCCGTCGACGTCGCAACAACGCAACAACGATAACGACTTTTCTTGTATAAATTCATTGTACTCCCTCTCACTCTCACCCCTGTATCCCTAACGCTCTCATAATGTCAAATCTAACATCAGGCGGAATGGGTGTCGTCCCAGAAGGTGCAGACGAAGAAGTTTCGGCGGAGGATAGAAAGACTGTTAGTCTGCTGTCATCGAGTTCAACATAAGCCGAAGCTAACTTTTGAATCTTTCTTCTAGAATCAGAATCGTGTCGTCAACGTCAAAGATCTCCCATACATGATGGACGCCCTCAAACCCCCTTCCCAAGTCAATGGCCATCATAGTCTGGCCACTCCGTCGCTCTCTCCTCCTCAAGCATATACCCCCGAATCTGAGCCAGAGCCTCACAGTCCACCTCATGCACACCAGAAGCATACTTATCACCCTTCCCCTCTCGCCGAGACAGGCAAGCAGCGTGACACATACAGCCTCAATGACACTCCTGGTGACAACCTAGCTCTGCCTACCTCTACTTCTTTGGCGCCATCCGTTGGCACTGCCGGAACCGCCGGCACTCCATTTACTAGCGGTGTCAACGGAGTCTATGACTCGTCGTTTCCGTTCCCCAATAGTGAGCTGGATTCAGTATTATGTGCTATGAGGCTGTTCTGACCGGTGCTTTTATGCACTCAGTCCGCCCACTGCCTTCAATCGCCGGCTCACCGCAGCCCCATCATGGCATGAATATTCCGCCTCCTCACGTTGAAAGTAGCAACAACTCCTCGGCACAGATGTCCAGAAACAACTCGGCATCCAGCGTTGCTGCTCATACATCTGGTAATCATCCAAGCGACAAGCATCATGAAGCGGCAACCCGGGCTCACCGATCTTCATCTACCACTACGAAACCCACAATGCTTGGTGAGCAGGGTCCGAAGAAGAGCTTTTTCCACAAGATGTTCCATCCAAATGAGGGCAAACACGACAAGCACGAAAAGCATGCGGCAGCGCTTCACGAAAAGCTGTCAGTGGATACGTCGCGCTACTCACCTAATTTCGATCATTCGAATGGGCGTAACAGTCCTCGTGGATTAAGTCCTGTCCCGCCCAGTCAAGATATGACAACGTCGCCGCCCCTCACCCCTGGCACTCCTCCTCCTAATGCCTCGGACTCCGACCACTCGCGACCACCATCACGGGCGCCCAGTCGAAACGCGAGTTTCAGGCGTCAGAACTCTGGTGATCCGCACTCGCAAGCTCCTATTGATCGTCGAGCTGCTGGCACGCCTCCCGTTCCTGGTCCCGCGCCGCCACTTCAGCGTCGTGGATCGCAGCGATCGGCATCTCATGGCTCGACTTCGACTGCCAAGCCTGCTGCAGCAGTTCCTGGTCAGCCGGTTGTCATCGGCAAGAAGGAAGATGCCGCACCAAGCGGTAACAAGTTCACCCTCAAAGACCTTGTTGGGCTTGGTGATGGTCCCAAGCTTGCCAGGAAAGCGTCCGCGAATGGCTCTGCCAAAGGGTCAGATCGTGGATCTACCAAGGGCAGTGAGATGGGCGACAACAACAGCACCGCTTCCTTGTTGAAGAAGTATGGCATCTGCGATAAAGCCGCGATCGGCAAGGGCGCTACGGCAGTTGTGCGACTTGCTCACAAGTGGGACCGAAGAGAGGAGAAGCTTTATGCAGTGAAGGTGAGAGTGATAGATTTGCATTCCACCAGACTCATACTGAATGATTTGCAATTCGTAGGAATTCCGGAAAAGGCGCAAGAATGAGACTGAGAAAGACTACGTCAAGAAGCTCACTTCGGAATTCTGCATTTCCTCAACACTACACCATATCAATGTCGTCGAGACTGTCGACCTGGTGCAAGATGAAGCACATCATTGGTGCGAGGTCATGGAATACTGTCCTGGCGGTGACCTGTACGCCGCGATCAAGAAGGGTGGCATGTCAAGTGGCGAGGTGGAGTGCACCTTCAAACAGATTCTTCAAGGCATACAGTACCTTCATTCCATGGGTGTTGCGCATCGAGATATCAAGCCCGAGAATTTGTTATTAGATGGTAGAGGCCATGTCAAGGTGAGCGAAATGTCAAGCAATCACGCATGAGATCCATAGCTGACTCGCGTCTGATTCAGATCACCGACTTTGGTGTATCTGACGTGTTCCGAATGTGCTGGGAAAAGAAAACGCATATGAGTAAAGGGTTGTGCGGTTCCGAACCATACATTGCACCAGAGTTGTTTGAGCAAAAGGGTGAGTTGTCCTGTTCATTTCCAGTCATGCAGGCGGTCCTCTGACCTAGATCTCGTAGAATACGACGCTCGTCTCGTCGACGTGTGGGCTGCGGCGATCGTCTTCTACTGCATGCAGTTCCAAGAATTGCCATGGCGGGTTGCCAAACCTGCTGACTCCACGTTCGCTACGTACGTTCAGCAATTCAGATCGCCAGTTCAAGGGACGCCTGCGGGAGAAGGCGGTCAACAACATCATTCCACTCCTGCGCCTTTGAATAACCTGATCCCTCGCGAATGTCGAACGGTCATCAAACACATGTTGGATCCCGACCCTAAGGCTCGATGGGGGATTGACGAGGCTCTCAAGGACAAGTGGTTGGTCGGCGTTGAGGTTTGTGTGGAAGGAGAGAAGAACGGCCACTCGCATCAGTCAGCTGGCATGGAGATTGTCAAGTTGCAGTAGGTGTGATCGCTGCGTGAAGAGTAGGAAGGGCAGGCGTGGCAGCGGCGGTTATACGTAGAGCTTTGTCTCCTTGCATCCGTGTCATTGATCTTACATATGTGTTATATACCGTTTATAGGCTATATTGTGTGATGCTACACTTATATTATTTGAAGCTACGGCGTGCTCCCTGGCTGAGTCGACTACGAAGGTGCAAGTAATAGACGAGCTGTGTTGTGCTGTGCCTATAAAGAGATCTATGATTGGGAATTGCGATGACGTCATCCTCGTGACTGAATACTCATGTTTCGACCGTATTTGTACATTGGTCGCATTTAGCAATAAAAGTACGAGTACGAGTATTCGACCATTTACTTGAAAGACAGATACAAATCTCTCAACCTTTCAACATCGTGAGAACACTAAGCAGCTCCGAAGAAACATGTCGTCACAATCACAATATCAGTCGCAGTCGAGCGGAACACATAGCGCCGGAGCAAGTAGAGAGATAGATGATGAAGCTCCCCCTTCGACGGTAGCAATAGGCACCAACGTGCCTTCTCAGCCTATCGATTTTGCCGAGCCGCAGCAGGGTGAGTCGGCATTCGCATCTTCACTGTCTGGTGTTCTGGTGTTCCGGTGTGCTGGTGTGCTGGTGTGACATCAGTAGAGATGATATGGATCTGCGAATGAATTAGAGCTGATCGTCCGTTGACCCCTCGCTCGTCACTCGTCCCTCGTCACTGCACTTCGTCTTGCCATGCCACGCTCGCTCCGCTGTACCTGCGACACACACTCGATGTTCGACGCTCGCAGCAAGCACGATGCCTGGTGATGGCGGGGTGGTAGAGTCCACTGAGAAAGTACCATTTAAAGAGCAGGTCAGTGTCACTTCCACCTTGCACTTTTACAAACGGTATTGAAATAGTAGCCGAGCTAAATATAAATGCTGTTTCGCCATCTATCTCATACTCCTACTCCCGGTCTTACTATCATCGCTCATTCCATCTGATCGTTATCGCCATTTCCATCCTCACGCCACCCGTCCTTTTGCCGATACAGGTCAACGGCTACGCTAAGAAGTTCGCTGGGTCAGTGTTCAAGAATAAGGACGAGAAGGAATTTGGAGAGAAGAAGATAGATGGTCAGATCTAGATCTAGATTTAGATCTAGATCTGGGATCCATTTGCTGTATGGATACTCGAGTACCCTCAGGTGATCAGCGATTGAGAATCAGTGCCGTCAAGTGTTGGATCTGTCGCTTTATACCTACATTCCTATACCGCTGTGAATCGTACCCCACATGCACCGCATACCATCGCTTCGACTCTGTACCGGTGCTCTGAACCATCTCTGATCGAACACGGTGCAGCAACATCGAATCAATCCGCCCACAAGAATCCGATACATTATCGAAAAACAACAGTTGACTAACACATCTCTACTACATCTCCTCAACACGGCTAGATATTGACTCTATTCCGTTCAACTCCCACATCCTACACTGACCCAGATCCGCTGCCTACTTGTTGAACCTCTTTCATACCCTCTCACCCTTGTTATCGACCACTGCAGCACACCCAAACGCTCACGATCTCGCTTCCGTACCTGCTGGGGTGGGAGCAGGTTGAGCTGGTGTCCCACCGTTCCCGGAAGCAGAGGTCGGACTGGCTGCAGCTCCATTACTCGTTGCTGTGCTATATGGTGATCGACCTGTTCCGTGTCTCGATTAATGACTGGTCTTATTCTCGACTTCCACTCGCTGAGACTCACCAGGCATCCCATGTGACGGACTCAAACCCCCTTTGGACCCAACTCCAACGCCCATCCCTACTCCCAAACCCATAGGGAACAACCCGCCATTCGCTCCTGGAGTACTCGTTGTACCAGCCAAATAATCGGCAAGACTCGCGAATCTGCTAGGGAGATGACGCTCTTCTCGATGTTGTGAGGGCTGTGATTGAATCTGAGGTAATGTAGGTGCTGCAGCTGCAGCTGACGAAGATGTTGGTACTGATGAAGAGAGAGGTGCAGGTATTGACGTAGAGGACGGGACGGCAGGTCTTTTCTCATCTGCCGATGGAGCATCAGGCAGTCCTGGTGTAGATGTCGGTGCGATTGAAGGCGGCGTGGACTCTTTTGTCACACTGCCGGTCATACTTCCGCCGCCTATAGGAGAAGAATGTCCGTTCAACATCTTGTCGCTTGATCCAACGCTGACTTGTCTCCCCCACAGACCATGCGACACAATCGAACCATTACTCCCACCTTGTATCGGAGGCGATCTCAATTCTTTGGTGGCTGCTGAAGGTTGCGGCTGAACTTGCGTATGTATACGCCTTGGTCCGTCAAATAGGTCAGAGGTAGTCGGTACGGTCCTGCCTTCTCTCCGTGGCTGTCCTTGAGGCTGCTGGTTTTGCGATTGACCAAGTCTTGACCCAGGGCTTTGCGCAGATAGGGAAGCCTGCACTTGAGCTGACGTTGACTGGGGCTGCGCTTGCGCCTGCGATTGCACTGGGTTCGTTCGCGTCGGTGCAAAAACGTGATGTTGGGTGGTGACATGTTGTGGAGCCGCAACTTCTGGATACCCAGAGTATATATTCGCGGTGCTCGTCGATGGAAGAGCAGAAGGACTGGCTATGTTATATTGCGACGCGTGATTTTGCTGTCCATAAACAGCTGGTGAGGCGTGTCGTGACAGCTGGATCGGGCGGTTCTGTGCAGAAATCATTCAAGATCAGCTGAAGAGCTATGTTGACATCTCGAAAACAGGTGCTCACGGCCATGAGCGCGAGATCGTTCGCTGCCTCGTCACGAGTGAGCTGCACAGGTGTTGCGCCGCCAGACCAGTCAAACGGTCGTGCTGAGCTCGTCTGTCCCACTCTAGGTATCGGTTTGGCTGCGTACGCTGTGTCAGCATATCCATGGCAATCTCGCAGGCAGATGCCATCTTGTACGCACCAATTCTGGGCGTCTCGATCTCGTTCTTCTCCCGCGCTAACCGTCTACGCTTACTCCATGTCTGCTCAAACTCGTGCCAGTGTAATCCATCGCGGTCATTCTAGATCGGGGGTCAGTACTAAACACGTGACACCGGACAGCGTCGTGCAGGATCGCTACTCACTGTCCACGAAGACCATACGAGGTTCTTCTCCGCTTCCCTGACTCTTTTGAGCTCCGCAACTGTCTGCTGATGCCGCCGGGATGCGACTTCATGGAGCTTCTCCCTTCGATCGGAGAGGGTTTTGTGCAGATATTTCAGAGTGGGGTGTGTACCTATGTGACACAGGATAATCAGCATTAGCGCACTATTCAACCAGCTTGCAAAGAACGATAAGGGTCTCGAGCTAGCTCAGAATCAGCAACTCACCATTGATGATCATCTCCTCTTCAGCTGCAACTTCCTCCATCCTTTCGATATATAATCTATCCCGCAGCGCCGCGAATTTGAGCTCAAGGATAAGCAAGGCGCGCATTGAAGCTGCTGAAGGTGGAGGAGCATGAGATGAATGACCGGTTTTGCCGGAGGGGACCGTGAGATAGGCTAACAATGGAAGACGAACAATGATATCAGTGCTGTACATTTGCTTGAAGCAGGCAATCAGGCGCTCTCCGGAGAAAGATACCAGGACGTATGAGGGACATACCAGCAGCTCCTGGCTCGGCGTCGTCGTCTGCGTCTCCTTCCTGCTCCGCGTCACCGTCCGCTTCGGCATCGACGTCGGCGTCGGCATCAGCGTCCGCTTCCAACTCGCCTTGCTCCGGCTCGTCAACTTCGAGTTCTACTCCGTCACCCTCCATATGCTCCTCTCCGACACCTTCCTGATCCAGATCTTCAGCTCTATCGCCATCGTCGCGAGGTGTTTCATGCGATTCAGGCTGTTCTGCGCGCATTGTCACGTCTCCCTCTTCGACCCCATCTTCATCACCTTCATCATCTTCGTCATCCCCTTCTGTGGGGTCAACCGTGATTTGTTTATCTTGCTTAAATGGCAGAGTGACTTTGGGCAAAGGAGAGGTAGGCAAGGGATCTGATGGTGGAGGAGTAAGGGAGCCCGTCGAAGCTGCCGAGTGGGAGGGTATTGATCTAAGCAAGGTTGATTGTTAGCTTCCAGTAGGGCAACTTATACAGATAATCTAATATCGGAGATACAGTAGACATGGGCACGTACTGTTTTGACAGTGATGGCGCTTCGGTGCCATCTTCAACTTGCTCATCCTCTTCCTCCTCCTCATCTTCGTCTTCGATCTCCTCGACCTCTTCCTCCTCTTCCTCCTCTTCGTCCTCCTCGGTCAGCTCGCTCTCTTCATCCCCATCACCGTATTTCGGGGCTCTAATTCCACCAAATGACATGGGAGCTGTATCCCGAGCGTCTGCATCTTCGTCCTCGCTCTCGTCGTCTGTTAACGGGAGCGTAGAGCTCGTAGCTGGACTCCGTATGTCTGCTTCACCCTCCACCTCAATCTGCCCCTCTGCTTCGGATCCCACCTCGACTTCAGCTCCGGTTCCGGTAGCACGCTTCACGTCCTCATCTCCTTCGAACGGCGGTATGGACTGCTCGTCCCGCGGCAAGCGAGCTACGGAAGATGTGGGGGATGATAGCGGGGAGGACGTCTTGCGTCCCGGTGGGACAGACATGGTTTAGTCGATTTCGGAGGCCGTCCGGATACGACGCGTGGTATTGGTAGGTGAGCTTGAGCCGAAGCTGGAATTATAAGCACCGATCGTCCAGCTCTACAGAACTGCTGAGCTAGGTGACCACAGTCGCGGATGGATGGTATAGAATGCGCAGACAGTACAAGAACGCGAGAATAGGATTGTCAATGTTATAGACGTCAAGACAGTGTGCTCTTTGGTTGTTGCATTTGTGGGCCATGACGATACCACATTGGACACTAACAAACTCTTTTAGCCTGGCGGAACCAAATCCGGCATAACCTCTTTCGGTCGTTCCGACACGCGCCTACCTTTCCACTACAGCACTACCGCTGGCACAAGCCTAACCCGCTTTGTTCACTGAATGCTATAATCAGAAAGCGTCCATGTTGCGTTGCATAGTTTGAACGATCTCGCTGCTATCTACCGTATCCACTGTATCGCGCATTCACGGCACACGGGTCAACCGCCATCGCCCTAAGATCAAATGAGCGACTGTCTACTCACTCCGTTCTAAGCATTACCTATATAACCAATATAACCAAATAAAGTCCACATCAAAGTGCTGAGCATGGTAGCGAAATGAGGCAATCAACGAATCGACGGAAAGATGATCAGACTAGTTGACAGCACGGCGCATACGGCCTTGCGCAGCTTGAGACACAAGCCAGTGCTGGCCGTGCTTTGCAACACATGTGGTGTTGCTGGGCGCGTCAATATCGGTCGATGCTTGGTGAACATAGCCACGGCGGCAAGAGCCTAAGCCCGATTAGCCTTGTCTGCTCCGTCCCTGACATGGTTTGTGCTCACCAATCACGCAGCGGCCTTTTTCGCACTTGACTTCGGAGACGCCAGGAAGTGAGGCGCAATCTGCCGCGATGTCACAAGTCAACACCGCGCTCTACCGTTGCAGAGAATACAGACTGACCGACCGCCTCATTGGGGCAACCTCCGCACGTCGCCAAACTCGTGAGGATGCTGATGGCGTTGTTAGCTTGACTGGTCATTGATCAGACCAGATGGCTCACTCACTCGGTGCAGTGCCAGACCGAACCAGACTTGCAAGCTTTCTCACCGGCTTCGCATCGGAGGACCTCTTCAACTGTACCCGGGAATTCGTCGCGTTTCTTGAGTGCCTGCTCGAGCTGCTTCAACTCGCTCTTCTTCCAATAACCGGACGGCACTGCAGTACTGCTCGAAGAATGAGAGTGAGAGGTGTGCGACGAGTGATGGTGAGTAGTCTGCGAAGAGTGGTGCTCAGTCGACGAAGAATGGTGCGTGGTCGATGACGAGTGGTGCTTGGTAGACGCAGAGTGGTGTTGGGTGGACGAGTGGTGCTTGGAGGAAGACGATTGTTGATGCTGGCACATGAGAGTACCGTTGTTGGTGTGCGAACTCTCGCAGTCCTCCTGTCAGATTGTGAGTGAGGGCCGATGATGACGACAGGAAGGTGGATGGAGCTCACCGTGCATTCGCACTTTTCTGTCTCGAGGTTGTAAACTATTAATGAAGTGGCGTCAGCGAACGCTTGAGTGTACTGATGGAGACCATTCTCCTGGCCCATAAGCGGAATGATGGAATGAGAATGGCCGCACTGACCTTGGTCAGTACCGGGACAGATGCATTGAGCGGTATCACCAGAAATCTGGAGCTGGCTGTTCTTGGTATCGCCGCACGTGCACTGCTTCTCGCGGTTTCTGGGGTTGATAAAGCCAGTCAAGCAATCACAGGTATCGGGATCACGAGTCAGGTCATTGGCGCATGAACTGTTGCCGTACCCGCCACCACCGCCGTTCTTCCTTTCGGCAAGGACAGCTTTGCGGGCAGCGATGATAAGTGAGTTAGGGGCGTTGTCGATGACTTGGGAGATAGCAAAGGGAGCCAGAAGTAAGGAGAAGGAGAAGAGAGTGGCGAGACGCATGGCTGTGGATGTGAGAAGCAATGAGCTGATGACTGATGAGAAGTGGCGACGAGCGCTGTGCGGACTTACTGAGTGATCTGCTTACTGATAATCACGCAAGTGAGTGAGGAATGACTATGAAGATATCGAGGATATAGAAGTGAAAGAGGCGTTGATGAGGATGAGCAGAAGGGAAGGTCGAGTGGTTGAGAGGTAAGAAGAGGTATAAGAGGTATAGGAGGAAGACACAGTCGAAGAAGGGAATGATCATTCTTATATCTTTGCTCACACACAATCCAGATCAGAGCACAGCACACAGTCGCGCTCCACTTGACACACACCGCACACCGCGTTAACACGTTGCAACTGCCCCAATGTCAACGCTGTACCTAAGAGCACTGACCAAAGCGTTGCAATCTGGCATTTAGCGCCAATCAATCCCCCACTGACCCTCCTTTGGATCTCTGGGGATTGATTGGAACGGGGTCTCGTCCTCTTCGCTCACAACACTCAAGCCGAGCTGTCCGCAGCTCACTCATCTGCCATCATCAGTGACCTTAGCGGACAATGCTCTTTTCAACAATTAACAGTCAGGTGTATGTACGAATCGGTGTCATCGACTCCTACTAGCACATCAGCCTTGATCCCTTTTCGATTGTGCATACGCTATGGAACAGTGAGGAAGCTGAGCGGGCTACTCGTTCCTCAGCGTACAGCAAGCAAGGCTGAACTGCGGATTACTACACCGTTCAAGATGTGTCGCCTCATCATTTCCCTAGGTCGTCGCTCCGCAAGCAACATCATGGATCTGTCAGACGCTTCCGATCAAGTCCTTTCACAACATACACGGGACCTTCACTGGACCGTTCCTGATTCTTCTTGATCATCAATCCATTCCCTGAGTCGTGAACTCGAGGCATCATGTGCCACCCTCCTTTGGTTGTCATGCCGAAAGCAAACTAATTGATCGTTTAATGGCCGCAGCGGAGGCATCGTGTGACACCGGAGCTATTCGACGAGCGGAAATGCGAGTAGAGAGCAGGTACGACATCCACATCAATGCCGTGTTTCAGAGGACTTTGGTGCCACGAGAATGGTTTCATGATCATCTACACAGGAACGAAGTACAGCTTATATTTCGCACAAAAATCCCAAGTACACACCATCACTCCTCTGACACCCGCTGTGATTCTGGGTCTAACGGCTTGGCACCAAATACTCTCACCACAGCCGAGTGACTACTGGCAATAATGTCGCCGGCATACGCTCGCATATCACTCTCATATTCTCCAATAGCGTCTTTACTCCATGATCCGTGTTTCTCCGCCAGCTCTTTGTGAGCGACAAGAACATCTCGAAGTAGAGCAGCGTTTCGAAGCGCAGTATTGGCGCCTTGTCCACCGGCAGGGGGCATGGGATGAATCGCATCGCCCAACAGCGTGATTCGAGCCTCTGGCTCCCATGTAGACGTAGCGAACGTGAATGGGTGGGCCGTTGTCATCGTCAAAACGGCCGTCTCGCTTTCGTCTTGCTGCTCAAGGATGATCCTTAGTCCTGGTGCCCAACTCGCTGCCACGCTGCGAGATATATCAGCAGCTACTTTTCCGTGACTTGCCAACAGGGTGGAGTCGTCAACTAGGCCCAGAGCAGCGTAGTCGCCAAGCATGACCCAGTAGATATAGTCCTTCGGCGCATCCGGATAGTCATAGGTCATACATTCCGTGAAAAGCGTACGGGTACCTTGATCCGTCTTATCGGACGCGATAGTCAATCCATCGGTAATCGTATCCAGAAGAAGCGTTCTCACTTCGGGCGCAAGAGGAGTTTTGCCGTAGATCATACGTGTACCAAGGTCGATAGGCGCATAATCAGAGCCGAGATACTGCTGGGCGACTCTCGACCCGCGACCGTCGACGCCAATAAGCAGAGAACCTTCGGCGGAAGTCGAGCCGTCGGCGAGATGCGCAGTGACTCCCGTAGGAGTCGTGGTGTATGAGACGAAAGATTTGTCGTAGTTGATATGATCCGATAGACCGGTAAGCAGGACTGCGCGCATCACGCGTCGGTCGGCTGGAAGCGACTCGCTCAGTGGTGGTGGACCTCTTCCACCTCCGCTTGGACCACCAGGCCCTCCTGGCCGTCCTGCCGGTGGGCCATGCACAGTCCTCTCGCCCGTTCGCGCATCGATACCCTTCAAGCCAGACTTATCGTTCAGCGCACATGTCCCTTGAAACTGGTCGTAGATCTGCGCGGGGAGCAAAGTCTTCAGTGCTTTTTGGCCATCGCCGTTGATCCGGATTCGATAGCCTTGCGCACGGGCAGAAGAGGACGAGTCGCGCTCGTATATCTCGAATGGAAGTGCGGACTGTTTCAGCCCTTGAGCCAGCGCTAGACCTGCTAACCCAGAACCAATGATCAGGATAGGCTTTGTCATATTGCGTTATCTAACAATGGCTTTGTGAGAAGCGAAGCAGCTGCGCTAGATGTCAAACCAACAGCGGGGATATCCAGTACCCAGCATCCAAATGACGCGGGTCATATACGCCCTCAGTCACTGAAATCCTGACACACTCACACGCTCACACGCTTGCACGTCGACCCGGCACAGTTGACCTAATCAGTAGAATTAATCTAGAGTCAAGCGCCATCCGCAGCAATGACCTCGGTCAAGTCCCTCGGTGAAATCGCAAAGCACGGGCATCAGCTATGTCTTTGCGCCCTTCAAGAATGCTAGGCTGCATCAGAAAGTTCTGAGTGCTTAAATCCCACGATTGTGGATAAAGGGACGCGCACAGAGTACGACAACTTCGCCGAGTGGCCGCGCGATTGTTGATCTGATCGATAGTGGAGGATGACGGAGCGTGTTCAAGTACTATGCCGAGACGGATGTACATTGTTGATACGCTTGGACTGGTCAGATATCGGGCTATCTTCCGCAAGTGCTAAAACTCCTGTAGTCTCAGTGCATAACGACTCTGCGGACGTGCAGTTGAGAATCGAGCTTGTTCTCATTGCAACTCAGCATCTACCACAGAGTCATCGTGAGAAAGGAATATTACATAATGCATAATATCAACTTGCAGCTTCGAGTGGCCACAACTTGGACTGGCGAGATTGTTATTTTATATCGATATGAGACTTCAATGATTATTGATCATCTACATTGTACTCTAGTCACGCAAGCTCGTCAAAATGGTGAGTATACCACTCCATCTCTCGTCGATCTAGCGGACAGATCGTAGCTGGTATCGAACTGACATGTGTCATTACGAAATGTAGTCGAAACATCACCCAGGTACGTTTTCTAACTCCTTCTCCCTCTTCTCTTCTATTTCCCCCTCGCTGGTGCCCAATCAACTCGGCAGGGAGGATACTACGATATGTCCTGTCTCACGAGTAAAAACTGACACGCTTTATCCGCGACTACAGATCTGCTTATGTGTCGGCGACAACCTGGTATCGGTGAGCTAAAATTCATCTTCGCGAAGCTTAGTCATGATACCATTAAGTCTAGTAGCTAATATGTCCATTATGATCATATAGCAATAGGACGAATGTGTGAGAAATGCGATGGTAAATGGTGAGTACATCACTCCCTCCCTCCTCTATCATCCATCATCCCTTCTCTCCGCACTGGACTGTCGGCGCATGTGCGAAAGCATGCGCACAACAGCGACCCATCTGCATTCGCGTTTGGCCGCAGAAAAAGCCAGAGAGTCCAAGCTGACTCCGCGACCGATACTTAGTCCTATATGCGATTCCTACGTCAGACCAATGACGCTCGTCCGAATCTGCGATGAATGTTCATGTACGTTCATGTCTCCTTCCATAGCTTACATCCACACCTGCTGTCCACCCGCCGTAGCCCTCTGGTGCTATGGCAGAGCCCATGTACCCTCATGGTGTGCGTGAATTGACCGCTAACTCTCCCACAGTCGGTACCGCCTCGGGCAAATGCATCATCTGCAGCTCACCGGGTGAGTCTGCCTCATCTCTGCATCGTGTTGCCTAGGCGTTACGGAGAGATCGCGAGCTGATCATTCATTCACATGTGTAGCGATCTCGGACGCATATTACTGTACGGAATGCACGAGGCTGGAAAAAGATCGAGATGGGTGTCCGAGAATCATCAATGTGAGTAGTTATCACGTATTACTGAACACCACTGTGCGTCGATGCTGATTGCAATTGCTTTGCAGATGGGAGCAAGTAGAGTAGACGCATTTTACGAGCGGAAAAAGTTGGGGTGAGTGATCGATTTCGGATTTCCAGCATTTGTTATCTTTGCTCTCGTATCCTTGCTAACGTTAGATGCGATTAGGCTCGAGAAAGGCGGAGGCTTCAAGAAGGGATGACGGACATGTGAACCTCCTTGTAAATTTACCCATTGGATCCTGCTTCTCGTCAGCTGCCGTCGTTCTGGCAGCTATCTACAAGTCAAAATAGTATCAAAAGAAGGACGCTGTAAAGCTTTTATACCATCATGCACAATCAATTGTCATACGGATCACAAGGCACACGTGATGACTTGGTAGCCATCCACCAGCCGCTTTGACGGGCCATACGCAAGATACAGTACGATACACGTTACATTCGCATGTTACTACGGCCTGACAATATTACCGCCTGCTAATCCGATGCCATACGTTGAAATAAACCCGGTAGCCTAATGAAATACTATGAACCATATTGAGACTGTGAGAATTACGAAACCTATCGCCTCCCGCTTCTTTGTCCATTGGATTATGGTGGACAAGTAAGCGCAATTTACTGGCCCTTGGCGCGACTGAGGTCTCCAACGGGGATGAGGAAGTGGCTCGTGTCCCTCGTGAGCATACCGGCAAGAGCGGTGTAAGACGCAAAGGCAGCGGTGATCTGTACGAGAAAGAGCGCGACAGTCAGTCATACATTTTTCGAATTACCGAAATCAGAGAAGGAATGGGTTATAACTGACGATACCGAAAGCACCACCAGCTTTGATGATGGTGGCGTTGTCACCCTTGAGGAAACCGGCAGCCCTGCAGATCGCAACAAGTCAGTCACTGCTGCCCGATTTGAAAGTTTCATTGACACTCACAAAAGCCAGAAGGTGATATCAAGGAAGAAGAAAACTCCGACTAAAGCAATCGAAGATCGGAGACAGGCCAAGAGGAAAATGAAAGTGACGATACCCCAAGTGGCGAGGTACAAGCCAAGAGCGTTAGTGAGCTCGGTGGCCTCGGTGTAAGCGGAGGTGACGCCGAATTGGGGGATGTAGAGGGCTGCATTGCAAGTGTTAGGTCAGCTTCAACGGAGCATAGTAATGGTAGAGCCAACGGAGAGATAAGAATGGGAGCTTCGAGATATGATTGACAATGGGGCAACTCACTAGCAAAGGAGAGCCAGAAACCACCGTAAGAAGAAAAGGCAGTGGCCTGGGAGACGACAGAGCGTCAATACTATTTTTCGAGCGCACGGTCAGATCCAGGTTATGGCTTACACCGAAAGTGTTACCGCACGCCCATTCCTCGATACCCGCGATGACTTGGACAAGACCACCGTAACCCAAGGCCATACCAAGGATGACGTTGGGAGTAGTAATGTTTCGCGTCTGAATGTTGAAGAGGGAGAGAAGGAATGTAGTGGCTGCGAAGCTATCGGAAGAAATAGGAGAAGAGATCAGTCAACGTTTTAATCATCGCATGCATTGCTCATGCACGAGCAGTTGGTACTGATGGCACGAGAAGACTACTCACGCCAGGAGACCGAGAGGAGCGGGATTACCGAACTTCCTGTGGTAGACAGGGAAAGCGGGCTGACTGTTGTCGATCGGGTTGCCGCCGGGAGTAATGAAGCGGCTCATGGCGCCGCCCGTGCCCTGGTAGCCAGAGTTGTTCTGAGTGTGATCATGGCCATTGACGCCTCCTTCTGTGCCATCGGCGGGAAAATGCGTGTGGGTCTTGTTCTCTGCGACTGCGGACATTCTGCTGTTGTCTTTAGTGAGGAGTTGAACAAGAGTAAATGGCGGTGTAAAATAGGTGAAGACGAGTTTATTTATTTATTTGTTTGGCTGGTACGACAACAATATTGATTGATGTGCGATTTGTTGTGCGTGTTGTGATTGGTATTCGTATGCAGCGCGGGGCTATGCTGGGGGAAAAGATGGAGAAGCGAGGGATCTGGAAGGATGACTATTTAGGTATATATACGTATGCACCGAGTACTAGAGTACAGTTTGGTTGGTGTACGATCGGTTGGGGAAGGGGCTTCGTGCAGGGAAGGGTAGCATCGCACCAATTTGCTTTGGTTTGAATGGCAACAATGTTTCACCTCACCTGTTTGCCTGCTTTGATTTTTTAGCGTTCCATATCCCGCCTATTGGGAATAACCGGTACATATACACGAGCTATTATAACCGAGCTAGAAGCTAATGGGCCGAGTATGACGGGAACATCGAAAATGCGCCAAATCACTCGAGTAGTATAGCGCTACCACTGGTAAAACACCTGACTGTTGCCGTCACATACGTACACCTTCAGGTGATCGAGAGAGAAGCCAAGGGTATACGCGTATACGACTGCCGGTTAGCCCTGCAGTACCTCTTTCCCGGAAACAAGGTCATATGCTTCCATACCGTAGGTGTAGGAATATAGGGCCGAGCGCAGAAACCATCTAAGCTATATCCAGTATGTCTGAGGTTCGTATTGAAGAAGCTCAAACCCCGTGTCGGCCCAGTCTCTCTAACCCCACGGGTCACCATGCCTCAGCGGACGTACGCCGTTCCAGCACTTGGCAGTCAATGAGATCATGCAAAGAATGCTCAGACATCAGTCTTACCAATACAATCTTGGCAAGGCCATGGCATAGGCGATACTCGGTCCATCGGCTGAGCGCTGTACCGGGCTCAGCCTCTGCACCCTGTCACTGGATAACGCGATTACGTGCATTTTACTCATGTTACCGCTCTTCGCGTCCGATTCATCCCGTCCCAAAACGATACGAGTGCTGGCGCGCTGCATCACTTAGTAGAAAGGCTGTATATATCTTGTATTCTGCCCTGCACCTTACAAACCTACGCGCTGGCGCTATATGCCCCGAGAAACCCCCGCAGACGTCGGCGCCCTCGGCTTTGCCCTCGAGCAGTAATTGCGGGGGAATAGCGATCCGCAGTAGTGCTCACAAGTACACTCTGCTGCCTCCACTCTGATTCCGAGTAATAGTCATGGTTCTCCCGATCTGTATGAGCTCGGAGAGAACGGCTCCGGTTCCGGTCTTGAACTGGACTACGCTGTAACGCAGAACGCTGAATGGCAAACGGTATTGGCATGTATGGTGTTCTGATCTCACTACGTGGCATGTGATCTGGGATGAAATCGGGAACAGGTCTCAAAGTAACCGGGAATAGACGAATTTGTGGTAATACCAGTCAAGACGTAAAAGGCCAATCGCCGCCATCTCGTAATTATCGAGATCGTACCAGATTTTTGTCGACTAATTTGTCAGTCATCGAGGCCGGACAAAAACAATCACATAGCGAAGTAAGATCAGTCCCCGGTCCTAGTCGCTAGACGCCTGAGGAATGGCCGAGGTTGCGATGTATGCTGACGACCACTGGGCGCGCTGAACGACCTGTGTAAAGTCAATGTATAGCATTGACGTGGCTATTTGTGACATCATCGCTTGCCCCATGACAGCCACACAGAGAGTTGTCCGAGGCTGCAGGCTGCAGACCGAGCCGTAAAGACGAAGCGGAGAAAGCAAATACGGGAGTGAAGTGTCGTCAATGGACGGAGAAACAGAGATGAATGAAGCTGGAAAACATCAAAGCCGTAAGGCAGATGCGCCTGTAAAGACCGGCTTGAGGCAAGGCATGAGATTGATCACAAGGGGTCTAGGCCAAGTGGTCAACAGGCAGAAAATTACAGTGCGAGTCGTGAGATGTTCAGTCTTCCTTGCATGACTTTGTTGAAACCCTGACATGAATGCAATTCACAACATCTTCTCACCCCACCTTCGCCAGAAACGCCTACCATACTCGACGGCGATGCTCAATCTGGCTTGATCCCCTCTTATTCGCGAGCAGGATGTCCTCTATAGGGATAGGCGAGATACGGACAGCATGCTTAGAGCGGGACGTGTCATCGTTTTCTCGGCCTTTCCGCTTCGTGTGCTCTGATCCACGACGCTTCAAGCTTCTACTCAGATACATATATAACAAGTCGTATATACAGGGTCCATATTAGGTATATAGTCTCGGGACGCTCATTTCTAGGTACAGCAAGAGGGCTCGACAACGAGTAAAATACTTACACAGGAGATGCAGGCAGACCGACAGGAAGAGGTACATCAAGCTCGACATCGACATCTCGGTTCATAGGAGATTCCGGTGGGGCCTCTCCGTCATATGTGTAATCCAGAGTGAACAGCGGCAGCAATGTTTCACCCGGATGCTTCTTCCAGTAGGCGGCTTCCCGACGAGCTCGATCCCTACCGGCAAGAATCAACTTGTCAGCAGTATCCACACCTAAGCTTGGTCCTTCCTTTAACGCCTCTAATCCCAGCTCATTTAGAACCTTGCGCGATTTCGCTGATGCTAATCGATGCATGCCCGTGGTCTGTTGTTCTGGAGCTGCGAAGCTGACGCCACAGGTGTCATCAAGATATGCTTGGGACTCGGCGGGAAAGGTGAAGCCGAGCTTTCGGTCGAGACCGCGATAGATGGGTCGTTTGGCATCTATGGACAGCTGCACTTTCAGCTTGGACCTTGGGATTATCAAAGGATGAGTCGAGTCCCAGACAAAGTGCGGCCATTCATGTCCCCTCCATCGGCGATTATCCCCTTCGAACAATACCGGAAGCTCTGGAATGCCGCTCGCCTGGCTCTTGCGATTCCAAGCTGCTTGATCTCGCGCATCGTCTGGATCGACCACAGCTTGTTCGTCAAGGGCATGTACAAGAGTGGCTGCTTGTGCATGTGTAGATCCCATGCCAGCCGCCCAGCCGACTGAGAACTTCAGGTCGAGCAATGGAGGATATTGTTCGAGAGGAAGCTGATCGAAAGGAATGTGGCTTTCTCGCATCGCTTGGTCCATTTTGTCTACCGTCACGATGGAGTTGGTCGGGTCTGATTCGAACTCGAGAGCGACCCGTAGCGAAAGCATGCTCTGCTGTTGCGTGAGAAGATCTTGCCAGAGGGGCTCCAGTTGGGAACGAGGAACGAGACGCTATGTTGAAAGCGATGAACTCAGTTTACTGCTATCCATAGCTTGTGGAACTTACCCAGCCGTTATGTTGAGTGTAGTACCTCTGCGTGACCGACATGATCACATTTTCCGCCATTGTACTGATAACACTCATTCTAAACCCACAATATGTCAACGCGGGTCACTTCTTATTCGAGACTGGTGAAAACGCACGGTTGCGAGTGCTCGCAAGGCGGCCTGCTCCTCATAAAACTCGACGGCAACCGTATGCACTCCGCGTGCGCTTCTGTTATCCGGCAAATGTATGGCGAGCTGCGGTCATAAGCATTTGTGGACTGTCTTTATGAGAATGTCACTTACTATGGTACCACACCGACGCATTCTTCGCCAGATCTCCCACTCCATTGCGTCCAGGGAACCGAAGGCTTCCCAGAACAGATTGCCTATCACAACGCCCGTAGCACTCAGAGCGCGCAAATCTGTGCGGACTTCCCCAATCCGCTTGCTGACTCTGGTCACTTGACTGACGTAACCGAGCAGCTCTCGTCGAGTCCACTTATCGATGTGGACCCATGAGTCACCATCAGGAAGAACAGGGAGGGAGCTGTTTGAAGCGTCATCCGCACGTCGGCGTTTCGGTGGCGGAGGCGAGCACGGGCGTGCCGGCCTGGGGGGCAGAAACGCCCTGTTCGCGCTGGCTGCAGTAGGTGCCAGTCGCCAGTCGTCCGGGACTGTGTGCGAGGACATATCGAAGGCGGTGCTTGGACCGGAAAGATTGTGACCGTACTCCCACGAGCTAGGGTTGCCATAGTTGAGCGCTTGGGAGGGGTGTACGGGCGTGTCATAATTAGCACCGGACTGAGATGTCTCGTTGGGAAGCTGATACGTGTTTCGCTGATGCAGATCATAGGGAATTCCACCACCATGCACCCAGTCCTGTTGAAAAGGCTGCATAATACCATACCCCCCTTGCTGATTGTTCGAGGGATCGTAAAGGTAGGAATGGTACATGTTTTGGAGGTTCGAGGCGTAAGGAAAGAATTGAAAGGGGGAATGGCTCATAGGGTGATATGGTTGAGCGTGATAGTTGAGCTGATACGAGCCACTGTGCTGCTCAGGTCCTTCGATGCTGGAAGGGGCGGGAAAATTCGGGTGAGAGGGGAGCGAAGAAATGGGCTCGGCTGACGAGAGGAGGCCACGCGCCTGACCTCGCTCTTGGGCCATCGAGTTAGACCTTGTACGTTTCGTCGATGGGTTGAAGGTGGGCGCGTCGACGTTCATGATGGGCTATGAAATAACTTGCCGAGTGATGTGAGAATATTTCTCGAGATGACTTAGTAGAGAACAGGAGATGTTGCAGATTTCATCGACAGGTCAATGCTGAATTCCTCAGGGACATTACCTTGACTACCAAGGGACGGCATGGGTCGCTTTGATGCCACAGACTCGCTCAGAGACGCGACGTGACGCGTAGTCGCTACAGCGGCGGTGATCTGTGCGCTAGAGTCAGGGAGGTCGAGCTCAACCATCAATCCATCAATCACTCAACTTCGACTTGCAGTTTTCATCCTCTTCTTCTTCGCGATATTATCGAACATATCTTATAACCTCATTGTCACGCTCACTCCAAAATTTCAGAGCACACTTCCACGTAGCATCCCAATATGTCTCTCATCAGGTGAGGTCATGTTCGGGCTATCTATCGGTCGCCCTGGCTGACGAGATACTGGGTCTTTAGAAACCACACCATCCCTTGTACAGTTAAGCTCAGCCTCACTCAAGAGGGTCTCGTGAGCCGCCAGGTCTGTCTAACATTAAGTCTTTCGAGCGTTGCGTATGCTAAGGGAGATTGATGCACATCCAGTCGCCAGATGGCGTCAATGCCCTACATGTGGTCGACGGGGTGGCACAGCCGTGGTCGGAAGAGTACCCCGCTATTCATGAAAGCCGCTCCAAGCTTCCCGCCTGGCAGGAGCAAGATCGGTTCCTCGATGCTGTGAATATGCAATGCTGCGAGGGTGGACTGATGCGAGAAATGCTGAGACTGTGCGTAGTTGAAGAGCGACCAAGTCGTCGTGGTCGACTCGCCAACTGGCTCCGGCAAAAGCACTCAGTGAGCGCAAGACGGCAGCGAGAAGTGTGATACGTCGCTGATCATGTCCGCTTCACATAGGCTGCCTCAGAGCGCAGCCCATCTACTTGACGCTGCCGGATGTCACGGCCAAGTCTGGCTGACTCAACCGCGTCGAATGCCCGCGAGCGCCTGTGGGCATCGGCTTGCTACTGAGCTGGATCGTACGTATTGCTGTGAATAATGTCCGCACGGCTAAACTTGTCAACAGTGAGCTTAAAAAGTCAGGTCGGCGTCGAAATGAGGGGTCACGTTCTCATGCCCGACAACCGTCGCCAGGCCCGCGTCATAACTATGACGGACGGCATTTTGATGAACAAGATGCTGAGCGATCCCGACATCAACGACGCGGCCATAGTGATGATCGATGAGGTCCATGAACGTGGTGTAAACATGGACTTAGCTCTTGGACTTCTCAAGCTAGTGAGCAACGGACTGCATTGGTCATGATGAATCGCTGTGAGGAAGGTCTCACAAATGCACATAGATCTTGCGTCGGCGACCCGACCTCAAAGTAGTGTGCATGAGCGCTACCGGCGAAAACGAGGTCATCATGTCGCACTTCGATGAATTCAACCCGACCCTTGTTGAACTTCCCGGACAAGAGAAGCGCATCGCCTTGTCGTATCTGAAGAACGTGGAGCAGAGCTGGGGCAGGTGCGCTGAGAGCTTGATCAGGCAGATCCTTGAGAACAAGACAGGAAGTCTCTCTGCCGGTGATATTCTGGTCTTTTGCCCTGGCGAAAGAGAAATCTTCCAGCTCTCTGACATGTTGAGGACTCTTCGCTCCGACTACCCCGAAGCTTGCCGGCATGTCGACTTCTTGATGCTGTTCCGTGACCTTCCCACGAGCGAACAGTCGAAAGTGATGGAGGACTCCTTCGATGAGATCAGCAACAGCGGTCAAGATACGGAAAGGGTGCGGAGGCGAAAATGTATTCTCGCAACCAATATCGCGGAAACGTCTTTGACTTTTCCGCACCTCGACTGGGTGATTGACTGTGGCGAGAACAAAATGGCCGTCTACCATGCTCGGTCAGGAGCATCTGAGCTGGTCAGATCACCATGCTCAAAAGCACAGATCACTCAGCGGATCGGACGGGTAGGAAGAGTGCGACCAGGCTTCGCCATCTGTCTCTACACCAAAGAGACTTTCGATTCTTTCCTCCAGCATCCACAAGCACCGATCTTGCGGAGTGATCTCGCCCCAGTTCTCCTCAGGCTGTTCTCGATCGGGCTGCCGGAAGGCGGTTTGTCCGCATTTCCTTGGCCAAGTAAGTGACAAGATCAGATTTTAGCTGATACATTAGCTCCACCTTCGAAGGACCAAATCATTCGAGGTGTAGACACACTGCAAGCTCTTGGCTTTGTGCAACACGATCGACTGGAGATAACGGATTTAGGTAGACAAGCTTCACGTCTGAACCTGGAACCTCAAGTGAGTAGAATACTTGACGATTGCCTTCAGCTGAAGTATTACAGCTGGCCCGACTATTCTTGATCGCGGAGGGTACGGGCTTAGAGGATGAAGTACTCATCCTTGTAGCTCTGCTTGAAGGTAAATTGCTGTTTGTCCTGTCCGCCAAGTCTCCACTAAGGTCCGCGCTTTGTAGTGGGACGGATCCAAAAGCCGGACATTTATGATCAGCAAGAGGCCATCGAAGCATACCGACCGTACATCCACGAGAGGAGTGATCACTTGACCATTGTGAACCTCTGGAAGGCATGGCGAGAGCACGAGAACCGTGGGTTGCTTCCCCAGTGAACAGTAAATTGACCGGCATCTTCAGTGGGTAACGGGAGGCACTTCGCGACCAGCCACCATCTGCAGTACTCGGCCTGTCAGGCAGCTAAAGTACGTCTCGGAGATTTGCACAAAACATGGCAAGGTATGTGTTGCAGTTCCAGTTCCGTTGTCCGACCGCTGACAGGAGTATGGCTGTAGATCTCGGTCGGGGTCCTGTCCAGGGTGCACCACGACAGCCATCGCCAACCTACTCTGCCGACATGTGTCGAGTACTTCTCCACGCCTTCTCCAACAACCTCGCAACCCGCCACACCATCCATGTAGGCCCCAACCGGGACGTCAAGTATGTTTGGCGACGAGAAAGGGAAGCCGACACTTCTGGCAAAGGGATTGTGGGTCGCTCCGAACTCCACTGCCTAGGAGATCTGACGCATGACTATAGTATCTCAACAAAGCACACAGCTCCGTGCTCGGCATAGGCATCGATCCGATGTATATCCTCTACACCTCGGTGAGTCGGTGGAAGGTCTTCGAACGAGACTCAAGCTGACAATCCTGCAGCTCACATACCGCCCTGGAAGCGAAAGACTCGAAATGGGCAATCTGACAGCAATCGACCTTGAATGGATCAAAGAATGGGATCCGAGCCATTTCGAAGAACCTAAAGTTGCAGTGAGCGAGCCGTTATCCCCGCCCAATCTTGACTACTCCTCCAACCATGAGCACCTGTGAGTCTCCTCTTCTTCGATCTATTGTGCTATTGTAGAATCGTCACAAACATATACCTAATATGGACCATGCCAGCTCCTTACGTAGTCGTTGTAGATAGATGTATTGAAATTGGTCTATTGTGGGCCCCAAATCCACTATAAATGTGTGCACGGAGAAAGCTAACCCAAACATGGATACGTTTGGGAGGAAAAGATCAGGACCAGAGGTCACGGCAGACGAGGTCGTTATCTAGTACCCACCATAAGAATACGCATTGACGGATCAAGGCGGCGGGACCCACAGACAGCTGCAGCAACACTCAATAGCGTCCGCCTGATATTCTATGGCCTCAAAGCACGCACCACCGAAACGGGTATTCATCAATGAATAGCGACAACCAAAAACCATCCGAAAACCCCATACATACAACAAGGATGCTACATAGATATACAATGACAGATCAAGATTCAGAGTGAAAATACGCTGCAAGGTCAGCTTGTGTCTAACAAATGATGAGTTACCATCAGAAAGAATGTCACCTTTGCCTTTTGCCTCGGGGGTCAGAGTCGATGTCCTCAATTAGGGGCGATGACGGCCAACCTGCGCTTTGGCTTATGAATGGGATTTGACGAGGAACAAGGCAGGATGAGGGATAGATGTGGGAGGTGAGCAGGTCGACGGCCTTCTCCTACGGATGTTATGTAGCACGACTCCTTCTTCTTCTTCTATCAAAGGCAAAGCAAAGGCCGCTCTGACCAATGGCCACTGGAATCTCCTCAATGTCCCGCGGAAGCCTGCTTCGGTCACAGGCAAGGCTAAATTGGAGGACATACTTCGCGACGAGCCGAGCGAATATGATCAATGGCTTAACAACACTGACAAAGAGGCCTGGGTGAGTAGCTCTGTCTGAACTAATGATTCCTGACCGTATCACTGACATTTCCTTCTCACGTAGAGAGATGGATAACGTGCAGCGCAGACTCGAAGGGGCGAGTTGCGAGTTATAGAGTGTCACAGACTATTGCGACGGGAAAGACCAGAGGCGTGTCCTTGTCTCTTCTTCCCTTTCCTCCTGATACTCAACATCGACTTCTTTCTCTCTGATTATGGATTCGGCCTTCGTCAGGGAAGGGCGCCTTTTTTCTTTACCGAAGCGATACGTGACGTCTACACCGAGGGCAGCAATTGACAACGCTCGTCCTCTTCCAACGCGTTTGGACAAGGGAATAGGATGCACCCATATCTATCATCCTGTTCGACAGCGAAATCAGGAGAGGAGATGAGTAGCATAGCGATAGACCGCCACGAAAGATGAGCCCTACAATCTCGTCAACATGCCGTCTTACATCCGTCACAAGAAGTCGTGGTCACAGTACGCTTGGTTGTTGGGGTGCTACACTTACTTGCAGATGCTTGCGAGCGTCGCATTCCTCCTCAAGCTCATTGGCCAATTTTGGGCCGATGTGCGAAGCTTCTTTGCATTTGACCGAGCTCACATGCAGCCCTACAAGCAGACAACGAAGCTTTCAGGACAACGGAGAGCAAGACGGCTGCCGATCAAGCCATGACGCAGAGTTAGTCAGGCGTCTGACTACTCGTTTGGACGTCAAGACAGAGCGAGCCAAGCAGCTCGAAGAGCAAGCGTCATCTCAAGCGGAAGAGATTTCACACTTGACAATGGAAAGAGATCACCACCGTTTACCGCCGATCGCATGTTGACGCGCGAGAAAGACGTTCAACGTCACAAACGCCTCCTTAACGTATTTCAGCTACATCTGGATCCGTACAAACGTGACTACAGCGGTTGCGTCAGTCAGTTTCAAGGGAGAAGCTGGATACGTTTGCTCAGTGGCTTGCGAAGGGGAAAACAAGAATGATCCCGCAATATTATTCCTGGCCTGATATAATATCCCCCTCCATTGAAGCGTAGTGAATAGTCACGTGATGCGATGCGAACAGGCTGAAATCCATGCTACAAAAAAGTCTGAAGCCGACTGTAGGAATGTTTGTTGAAGCACTCGGCGACATCCCGCAGTAAGAATCAGACATCTTGACGAGAAACTGCACGACATCTTTAGACTACAACACATATAGGGATACAAGACCTAGTGCAGCATCTGTAACAACTTTAATGCCCACCATGTCGTCCTCGATAGCTCCGCAGGGGCTGCAGATAACAGCGTCCAAAGTGCACGTACCATTCAAGACGGAGCTGCTATCGACTATGGGTTCGGAGAGATTTGCAGACAAGCCTCCTCACTTGGTTGGAATACTAGCGACGAAGAAAGATGATGCGCGGACCTATGCCGAGGTGAGAGAGCAAGCGCCGTCTGAGCCAAGGACGGAGCGCAAATAGTCAATAGCGCTGATACTCTCTTGCCGCAGTTCACCAAGAAGGCGTGCGAGCAGATAGGTATCAACTTTGAACTACGACTAGTTGGCGAAGCGCGCGCGGGACTAGATGGCGAAGGGGTCGGGATCGATGTCGAAGAGGCTATTCTAGAGGTGAGTGGCTTCGAGCAGAAACATCAACGACTGCTTGCTTATTGCTACGAGCTAGGCCAACGAGGATGTCGACGTCGATGGTATCATGGTCTACTATCCTATTTACGGCGGGAGACAAGTGAGTGCTGTGACACACAGTTTTATGCATGATTGTTGTCGGCTGACTAGTCGAGATAGGACCAATACCTGCAATCTGTCGTGTCGCCGCAGAAAGACGTCGAGGGGCTGAACCACCAATTCCTCTTCAACCTGTATCACAAGTGCGTCTTGTCTCTATCGAGATTAAATCCTGTCGTGCACCTACGTACACACATATAATAAGAGCGAGAAAAAGAGAGAGAGAGCTAATCCTTGATACTTGCTTGTAGCATCCGATTCATCTCGCCGTTAACACTTCGCCCCATCCCATCCTCCCACTTGCCCACACCACTAAAGTCCGCTGCGAACAGCGACCAAGCGCCTGAAGGCACGGTCAAATCCGTCTTGCCCTGTACTCCACTAGCGATCGTAAAGGTCCTAGAGCACATTGGGGTGTATAACAAGATGCTCGAATATGGGGATCGGGCTAGGGGAAAAGTTATCACTGTCATCAACAGGTCAGTCCATTTTATTCTATTGACACAGGCCATGTGGCTGATCTGTAACTTCTTTCGTTTTCGTTCACTTGCCTATCTGTGTCGGTGCCTGTACTTGTTCTCGCTCGCTCGCTCGTGCAGATCCGAAGTCGTCGGTCGACCGCTGGCTGCTCTGCTAGCCAACGATGGCGCGCGCGTCCTCAGCGTCGACATTGACTGTGAGCGCCGCGGAATTCTCAAATTGCAGACACTATGAGGCTAATTGATGTGTGCGGGCTTAGCGATTGTGGAATTCTCCAAGCGACCTTCTGCGCGACCCGCCCCTCCTGCAGAAGACACTCAGACTGCTGCGCCTGCAGGAGCGACGGCGGGAGCAAGCAAGCTCAACCCGCACCACATCACCACGCCTGTCACACTATCATTAGAAGAGGCACTATCCATCTCAGACGTCGTCATCTCTGCTGTGCCTGTAACATCTTACAAAGTGCCCACGCGCTTCCTGAAAGATGGGTGCGTCTGCGTCAACGTCGCTGGCGAGAAAAATTTTGAAAGTGATGTTAGAGAACGCGTCAGTCTCACTTCCTTCCTTCTTCCTCACAGATGCAGAGTACGAAGATACAGAGATACGGAGATACAGAGATGAGAGCCTTGAGCTGACACTCTTACCTCCCCGCAGGCATCGATCTACGTCCCCAGTGTCGGCGTCATGACAATAGCAATGCTCCAGCGAAACTTGTGCGTCTTCCCTCTCATTACTCTAGCCCTCAGACCTCGCTGATATACGTTCCTCACGCGCAGGCTCCGCTTATGCGGATACCAAGATATGATCAAGCAGATAACGGGTTTTGCTGTTTAGTTCGTATAGGCCCAACACGTGTTTACGATAGATGCTCCTTTTTGCATGTCAGGGCTGTTTGCTGCCACTATTACTCTTATCGATAACTGTCAGTATCTTGGACGAAGCTCAGTGTCTTCATCTTAATAAAACGTGAGATGCTGCCCCTCTGGTTGACGACGTCACAAAAGGCGCAAAGCGCTATTCATTCTCTTCTTCATACTTCTACTTCATAACACAAAAAATCCTCCACCCACAGTGCTCACACCACTCGGAATTAGTTTGATTCACAAAGGAACAAGATTCGTCAGTCTCATGTACTTCGGCGCTGTTCGTAATCGTTACGCGAGAGGAGAGGTATCAATCGGCAGAGCACTCCTCAGAAACGGGAGAAGTCGTTTAGAGGGTCTTCTCGTCTATTTAGGGAGAAATATCAGCTTTCTGATTGACCTTCGGACACCACACAAGCGATTGATACTCACGCTCGAAGCTCGAGGGAGCAGTGGTACCAGCGGGGTTGAAAGAGGTGTCCTTGGCGAAGGGGTTGGAGGAACCAGTAGTCTGCTGAGTCTTGGCCTTGACGTTGCCAACAAGAGGGCGGAGGACGTGGTAGTACAAGGTCTCAGCGCCGCGGGTAGCAGGGAGTTGGACTGTGGTGGCAGATAAGCGAAAACGCCACAAAAATCAGGGCAACGTGGAATGACGGGACTATTTCTAAGCTGATGCACGAGGAATGGGTGAGAAGACGAGGTCACACGACTTACGCCAGATGGTGAAGAGGGTCTTGAAGACAAAGTACATTGGGACCCAGTAGAGGATGGCACGGACACCGAGAGACTCGACGAGGTTGAGCGAGCCGAAAACGACCTGAACCGAACTTCGTCAGTTATATTCGTGAAATAGAATAGACACCCAGCTCACCCAGTAGGTCAACCACTGCTTGTCATCGTTGCTCTGGGGGCTCTCGATAGCCTGGATGGAGAGGTAGGCGGGGAGGATCCAGCCAATGATGTTGGAAACGGGTTGAGCGAGGCCGAAAATGTTGAAGAAGATCAAGACAACGGCGCTATACGGGTTCCACGTCAGCATTGGGTTAGATAAGGGGATTTCAAATCTGCAGACTTACGAGACGGCAAGACTGAGGACACCGTAAGCCTTGGGGACACGGGTCTGCTGCTCGAGTTGACGAAGAGCGGGGTACTTGTTGAGCTATGGGTTGAACAAGGACTTTGTCGGCGTTGTCTCCTGGATATAGATGAAAAGAGAGTTTTGCTCACCTCGGCGTCGAGGGCGCTGACTTGACCAGTCACGAACCTGTTGGCTTGCTGAGTGTAAGGGTGGTTAAGGAAGTTTTGCTTGATCTGCTGAGACTGAGTCTGGTTGGCGGGAACGGCCATCTGTAAGGGAGTCAAAGATTGATCAGCGGATGGTCGAGTGATGATGCAGCGGAGCAAGGTCAGATGACGTGATAGATATGACCGAGCAGCGAAGCAGGGGGGCATAGGGCGCATGCGCCTTGTAAGACTCGTGTCGCACGACCACTGATGCGGTTGATGGAAAAGTGATGTATCACTTCCAGCCATCCACTTGAACTTACTGCAGGCGCTGCTGCAGCTTCCGCCAACGAGCGCGAAAGAACATGGCGAGGCGACCATCACTCACCTTGACTGATATTTTATGTGCTTGTGGGGTAATTGAGAGGACGAGTACTTGTACGAATGCTTGAGATGCTTTGCTATTTGCGATGAGAGAAAAGAGGAAAGAATGAGAAGAGGAGATGTGATAGATATATAAATGGGTCTCTGGTGGGAGACAGCGGTGCACTGTGCAGGGTAAAGGTGCGTGAAAGAGAGGGAAAGAGGGGGGGGAAGCGGTTGCGTCATTTCTCACACCATACCATTCTACAGTCCTTTGTATGACGCGCCACTTTGCAACAATTCAGTTTGACCGGGTTATCGGTGTTTTGCGGTGAAAACGAGCAGCCATATCATCCCACGTGGCACATATGGTCTGGACCAGTCCACCCAGTTACGGAAGCTTATCACCCCCCAGTCATGGTAGCGTATAAGCTTGATCTGGTGCCGAGCGCGCGTCTGTGAGCTGTTATTGTTTTTCCATTACCAGCGTAGCTTTTCAACGCATCTGACATCTCAACCTTCATTTTCGGTAATTCAAGAAAGCCAGCTCGACCTTGTTTCGTCTTTGTGCCTGGTACAGCGAGACACTTCGCATACACTCCAAAAAAACAGCAGTCTGTAGTACCTCAAACGCAACGTCTCTACCGATAAAAGTCAGCTCTGCGACCTCGCTTGTACATCTCGCTGCGGACGTGTCACGCGTATCGGAAACGCGTTCAAGCAATAATCATTATTATTACACGCGAGACAATCTTCACTCCTATCAAGTACAAAGCATACAATCAAGAACGACCGTGGACCTACCTAGCCTAACGGAGTATAGTATTGCATAGAGTTAACGAACACGCCCTACTATATGCTCGACTCGCCCCGCGCACGCTCTCCAAACCAGCTATACAAAGACAAAGATGTCTCGTCAGCTGGTGGATCGGGCGGGCTGAGAGGTAGGAAAAGTGGCCTCAAGAGCAGAGCAACGCAGCTGTTGGCGTTGAGATTCGGATGGGTAGTTCTGGTTATCTGGTTCGAGGTAAGTCAAGCATTCCCCCTGTCTTTTTCTATCGGAAAGATGTAGGGCTCACTTGGATCTATCTTGCACTTTCAGGTCGGCGATGTGAGCGCTCTCCCTTCAATACGTATTTTGAGATCTTACTTGTCGTGCTGACCCCCTCTTCAGTTCTTCCACTCTTTATCAACCTGCCGCTTCCCCGATTCGGTTCTGCGGCAGTCCCACCCCAATTTATCAGCACCTCCAACCCACGTCGTCTTACTGGCCGACCCTCATGTCCCTCATCCACGACTCTCCTATTCACAAGATAGTAGACCATGGGTCAACTGGCTCAAGCAGGGCATGGACGAGCTGTTCATGCGCAAGAGCTGGAACGTAGTTATGCGGCTAGGAAGGGTCGATGCGGTCATTGTACTAGGGGACATGCTGGATTGGGGAAGAGGTGTGATGTCTGATGAAGAGTGAGTCTTCACATGGTCTTAGCTATCTGCTTTCTGTGTACTAACGAAACTTTGTCGCAGGTATGAGGCCTACTTCAGCCTCTTTCGATCGATATTCCAATTGCCATCAGATGTTCCAATGCATTTCGTTCCAGGCAATCACGACATCCCATTAGGACCTAATCCACTATTCTCTCCGCACGCACGAGATCGATATGCTCGGCATTTCTCACCGCCAAATGCAATACTGCCAATTGCAAATCACAGTTTGATTATGCTGGATGCTGTAGGGCTGGTAGAAGAAGACTATAGGCGATATGCGGCTGAAATGCAGTTTGGAGAATGGGATGGAGTGGAGGGAGGCGTCATTGAATTTGTAAAGGACCTTGGCGACAGTGAGTTACCTATAGTGTTCCGGCGCGTAGCATTCGCTGGTCTGACGCAGTCTTCCTCAGACCCACCACCCGGACCGCGTATCCTCATCTCTCACATTCCTCTTGCTCGCCCTGAAGCTTCCGCTTGTGGTCCTCTAAGAGAAGGAGGACGGATCCTCAAGGGCGCGGGACCGGGTTATCAAAATCTGCTGGGCAGCGAGACATCTCGGTTCCTGCTAGAAGCTTTACAACCCAGTATAGTCTTCAGGTAAGTCCGGTTTGCTTTGCTTTGCTAGGCGGTCTTATGCTAAGCAAATAACGATATCTAGCGGTGATGACCACGACTATTGTGAACATACTCATCCTTCCGGTATACGCGAGGTGACTGTCAAGTCATTCTCGTCTTCTGCTGGAATCCGACGGCCTGGCTTCCAGCTACTCTCCCTTGTAGCTCCCCAAGCCAACACGTATTCTGCATCCCTCACTCATGCTGATCGACCCTGTTTCCTTCCCGATCAATTGGGTGTATATTCCCGCGTATACGTACCGTTAGGCATACTCACCATCTTATTCCTCCTCTCGACCAATATACGTGGAGCATGGCAGCGATGGAAATCGGGCGGTGGGAGCGTGTATAACGATCTGAAAAGTCGTCTAAGCCCAGCGATGATGAACGGCGAGAGTATCCCGAACAGCACTACGATATCAGGTCGACGCGGAGTGGGCGATCGTCATGTGCCGTTGACACTGCCTTCGCGCAAGTCATCGCAACACCTCAACGGAATGTCACAGGTCACACCGAGCACCGGACGTCCGACCATGAGTCGTCTGATGACAACAGCAGCGGAACCTTTCACGCCCACTAGAGGTGTATCATATTCTATGCCGCCCTCACCACTGGGCAGCCCCCGGCCATCCTTCAGCGAAGAGACACCTATGCAAGCGCAGTCTTATGGTCAAGGCTCGACATTGGGCCGTATGGACGAGGACGTCGAAGCGGGCAATCAGGGACATGGGGACGTATCAACGTCGCCGACACCCAGCATCTCGAGACGATCTTCATATATCTATATGAATGAGGCTCAATCCCATTCGCACTCGCGGGAACAAACGAATGAGTCGTCTTCGTCTTCGTCGACGCATTTCCTGCCTCTTCCGGGAACTGGTGGCAATGGATACACAAATGGTTTGGGCCTCACTACACCTCAAGGGACGCAGTTCCCATTCGGCTCGAACAATCCAATACGACGCATATCGTCCACTAATCTGTCTAGTTTGAGCCGTAATGGATTAGGCAGCGCGGTGTATGGTACCAGCACCAATGCTTCTTCAAGCCAGGGACAAGGTTTAGGTGCGCCTTTACCGGTCAGGAGAGTGACGATGCCGCGGATGTTATCGACCTCCGATTGGTCCGCTGCTGCCGCCAAAAAGGACAAATCAATGTTGAACTATGTCGTGGACCAATTGCCCGGTGCCGGCGCGAGCTCGAATCAAGCTGGCATGGCGGGGCTGTTGAGTCGGTTAAGAGCATTTGTGAGGTGGTTGTGGAAAGCGCGGAATGGAGTGGTAGCGAAAAGTTGGAGAGAGGTTATAGCTGTCGCGTGGCCAGCTGCCATCGTTTGGATAATAGTCAACGCGTTGTTCTTCGTAGGCTGATATCGGGACAAACGAACAATTCATATCCGCGCTATATACAACATGTACATGATCTATGTTACGAAAATGTCCATATTATAGTACAATGATTTGGAACCATCTAAGCATTGATGTCAGCAATCTGGTCCAACAGCACTCACCTTAATCTACAGAACCTCTCGAATCTACAATGGAGGTCTCGCAAATCAGGGCAGTTCCACGTCAATACCAAACGCCCTCATTCTCTCCATCGCCCAATACATAGGCGTAGCATACGTAATGTCGAAGCCGTTCCCATATTTGCCAGACCCACCTGTCAGCAAACCACACGCTTGACCATCGCGTGCCAGCACCAAGGAACCAGAGTCGCCCTCATCTGAGAACTGCAACGAGCTATTGGCTTTGACCCCATGTCGTATGATAGGAAGCTCCACTGACTCCCATGACCCTTTGATTTCACCCTTTTGATGACGGGTGAGAGATCGGCACGGCGAAGTGATTCCCAGCGTGAGACCAGTTGTGGGTCCTCGCTTCATAACTGCTATCCCACCAGCAGCGATGTACGCACTGCTTGCGATCCCAGTTATGGGAAGCATGTTTTGCGACGGACCAACCGTTCTGATGAGATGCAATTCAGGTTTAAGTCCGGGTTCATTGACCAAAGCTCGTTCGAGATCGACTTTCAAATTCATTCGGTTGTGAGCTCGAGGGTCGTCGATGAAACCAGGACGAAGTTCAATCAGTGCCCAGTCTTCGGAGAAGCGGTTTTCGGCGAAAGATATGGAAGGGAACGCTACCGGACGACCGATGACCCGACTCTCGGGAGAAGACCAGCGATCCACGTGGTTGTGCAGATGAGTAGCTTCTGCAAGACGTTTGTCGTATAAGCTACGATATGGCTCGAAGGCAGGTGTATTGGGCAATTCTGTTCTGGCTGAATCCACATCCGCCTGACATTCCTTGCGATCTGCTTCGACGGGTGCAGCATATTTGTTGTATGAGGCCTCTGTGAAGAGTGAGATCTGGGTGCTACATTCTTCTCCGGGCCGTAAGACCTCGTCACCATATGCGATAACATGCTGCGCTGTCAAAAGCAACCTTCGGTCCGGCTTCGAGCGATCGATCAAAGTGAGCGTTGTAGTACCGAGGAAGTGAGGGTGGACACTGGACGAGATGAAGAGTCCCAGAGTGTTCGCAAAAGGATCAGCGAGACGCAGAACCGTATCGTTGGTCACAGTTTCGATGTCTAGAAGCTGTGGTTGTGGTGGTTGTGGTGGTTGTGGTGGTTGTGGTGGTGATTGCGGAGATGCCAGTCGGACGGACGTTTCTCTGACTTCTACTATGACATCCGGCATGGCCCCATCGATCAAGATCTGCTCGCATGCTTCGATCAGGGTCATGCCAGTAGCAGGGGTCATCGAGTCCGGCTCAACTCCGATCCACACAACGACCTGTGCTTCCTCCCCGTCGGCCGTCGATTCATCTCGGATGCCCACGACATCCAGGCTGATCACTCCCGTGTAGGGGGTGAGAATGACCAAGAGGGCGGGGGCTATCAGCTCTGCCCAGACTGCACACAGAGGGTGGCTTGTGCTGATTGAGTGCAGCGACTTCGATGACATGTGGGTCCAGTCGAACATCGATGCCTCCTCCCAGTCAGCAAAGCGTTTTGCGGCCACCAGCCTTGGACGGGACGGAATCCCCTTGTAGTAGACGGTCCGTCTATACAGCTCATCGGGCATGTCGTTCTCGATGTCGAATGAGGTAATCTCGGCATCTGGAACTGACTCCAACTGAATAGACGTGTCGGAGGAGGTTGGCGGATCGGACTGGAGAGACGGCCATTCAAAGGAAAATGACGTTTCAGATGAATGTCTATTGCGTGAAGAGCCATGATCCGACCGGAATCTGCACAAAGCCCAAAATCAATACATCATTCTGCTATTCACGAACAAGGACGAGCGCCGTACGGCCACCACTCACGACGCATCGACGGCTGTCTGAGTCATCGTAGCCCGTCCTACCTCAACAGACGAGACTGTCGAGGCTTGACTTCGGTCGGTCGAGCCTGACGGCGGCGATGGTGGTACGGTAATTTGGGGAGAGTTTGAGGGCGACATTTTGATTTTTGTGGCTGCTTGTGAGTATAGTGCTCAATTGTTGTATAAAGAGAGCTGTAAAGGATGTGAAGAAGGAAAGTGAAGAAAGAGGAGAAGAATAACGCGTAGATGGAAAGCCAATGTGAAGTCGCCCCCGTGTCTAGAGTCAGCGGATACTGTAAACTGAATTAACCGGATGAATGGGTTGACAACGGTTGCGTCTCGCAGACTAGTCACATGACTTAGGATCACCTAATACTTCCTCGATTGGGAAATGACGTGGCAATATGGACGTCGAAAACATGACTCAGATAATCAGAAATGGTGCCCGGCGGCCGTGCTGCGTAGTGTGATATATTATTTTTTAGCGGGAGAATAAATTTCCGATTGTTAATGTGTGCCAGTGTGCAGTATGTGCCAGTGTGGTGTCAACAAATCAAAGCATCGTACGAGTGTGGCTTTTCGCTTGGCTATCTCACAATCACTCAAGCACCCCCGAACCACTCCGACTCCACATTTTACTCTGCTTTGACAATGCCATCTGCATATCGCACGTAAAGCGAGTCTTGCATACAGCCCTTGATAACCTACTTTGTGTGCATCACTTTACAGCACATTGCCGCGTGCATACGTCGACTGTCGATTCAGCTGCTATCACCCACGACCATCGACCCACCACCCGTCGGACAATCCCGAACGTCTCACTTTTTTTTTTTCTTATTTGTCTTATTCAGCTAGACCTTGCTGCTTGCTTGGTTCGGAATCCAATAAACACTTGTTCATTGGATATTTTGACTTTTGCAGACTGTTGAATCGATATCGATCTTCTCTCTTTTATACGTGTACATAGACAACGGAAGATCATACACGGCTTCACGCGTCTGCGCACAACAAAAGTAAGTCAGCGCTCGCTCCCTACGCCTCTATCTGTTGCCGGCTAGAAACCTTCACAAGTCGCTTGGAGCTGACCCTCCGATCTAGTCGCCTTTGTAACAGTCAGCGGCGATAAACTTCCGACTCTCTATAGTAATCACCCCCACTCCACACCGACACCATGGCATCACACACTATCGTTCGCCCGACCTCGATCGTCGATCTTGGCTCGATGAAGACTTGGGGCTTGGAAGGTCTCACAAAGGCCAAATTCACCTTTGATACGTGAGTAGCTCTGTCCCCCTATCGTCGCCAGCGTCTCTGCTCTTTCGGCTTGTCATCGCATACTCTCCCTCGAGTAGTTTATAGGCGCTGACTCCTCCCCGCTCCTTCGTTTCATTCCTGTCGTGCGCAGCAAAACCACCGCGGCGACCGTACTCACCGTCATCATCTCCCTCTTGTTGCTCGAACAAGTTGTCTACCGTACCAAGAAGGCTCATCTTCCAGGTGCTAAATGGACTATCCCCCTCATCGGCAAGTTCGCAGACTCGCTCAACCCCACTTTGGCAAATTACAAAGCGCAGTGGAACTCTGGACCGTTGAGCGCTGTTTCCGTGTTCAACATGTACGCGTTCCTACTTCCTACCTTGCAATGACGCATAGCTGACGCGACTCTTGCTCAATTTCAGCTTCATCGTCATTGGCTCTTCCAACGAGATGGCAAGGAAGATTCTCAACTCTCCCAACCACGCCGAACCATGTCTCGTCCAGTCAGCCAAGAAGGTTCTTCTCCCTGAGAACTGGGTCTTCCTCCACGGCAAGGTCCACGCAGACTACAGAAAGGCGTTGAACGTCCTCTTCACCAAACAGGCTTTGAGGTGAGTCATATCGAATAGCTTATAATCCATGCGTATTAATCAATGACGCGATCTTTCAGTACCTACCTCCCTATCCAGGAGCGCATCTACCGATCTTACTTCAGCAAGTGGATGGCCGACCCTGCCCCAGCTCAAGCGTACATGATGAAGATGCGTGATTTGAACATGGACACTTCACTCTCAGTCTTCTTGGGTCCATACGTTACCCAAGCGCAGATGGAGGAGATCAACGTCAAATACTGGGACATCACCGTCGCCCTTGAGCTTGTCAACTTCCCCTTCGCGTTCCCAGGCACTAAAGTCTACAATGCCTGCCAGGCCCGTAAGAAGGTGTTGGGTTACCTTGAAGCTGCATCGGCTGCTAGCAAGATCCGTATGGCCGACGAGAACGCCGAGTCCGAGTGCTTGCTCGATGAGTGGACTAGAGCCATGCACCAAGCCAGGAAAGCTAGCGATGACGGTGAACAGACCAAGCTCCTCAGCCGAGAGTACTCGGACCACGAAATTGGCATGGTTCTCCTCAGTTTCCTCTTCGCCAGTCAAGACGCCATGAGCTCTGCCATTGTCTACGCTTTCCAGCTCACCGCCGACCACCCTGAAATCCTCGCCAAGATCAGGGAAGAGCAATACCGCGTCCGCGGCAACGACCTCGAGAGGCCGCTGTCCCTTGACATGGTTGACGACATGGTCTACACCCGTGCTGTTGTCAAGGAAGTTCTCCGTATCAGACCTCCTGTCATCATGGTCCCTTACAACACCACTCGACCTTTCCCTATTTCTCCAGAGTACACCGTGCCCAAGGGCGCCATGGTCATCCCCGCGTTCTGGAACTCGCTTCACGATGAGACCGTTTTCCCCGAGGCTGATACATTCAAGCCTGAGAGATGGCTTCCCAACGACGACGGATCGGCACCTTTGGCAGACAGCAAACCCCAAAACTACCTTGTCTGGGGCAGTGGCCCTCATAAGGTGAGTCGTCTATGACCACATCGTGCGATGTGTCGCTTACATGCCTTTATCACCGCAGTGCATTGGTATTCAGTACGCTTCTATGCATCTCGCCGCCACTCTCGGTACCGCGAGCGTTCTTATGGACTGGGAGCACGAGAGAACGCCTCTCAGTGACGAGGTCAAGGTCATTGCTGCCATCTTCCCCAAGGATGAGCTTTTGCTCAAGTTCACTCCTCGAGCTCCTCCTGCCTAGGTCCTGATGCAGCGACGCCAGTGACAGAAGAAGATTTTAGATATTTAATTCGGCGTGATATGTGTATGTGTGGAGACGAAGAAGTAATAAGGAGGACTTTTGCCTCATCTTACCCTACAAGGCTGCCAATGAAGCACGCTCTGTAGAGTAGATGACTTGGGTAGATACGATGATTTGGGCTATGATGCATTTATCTATTTATATTCACCTTGTTACAGTTGATACGATTTGATTTTTGATCCCGTCCCTATTGTGCGATTGAGTGCCATGCCAACCAAATAAAGCGTGCCTTGTCCCGCACTGTTGCTAGCAAGAGGGGGAACGCGTTTTGGTACTGAACAGTAGTATCAATATGATAACCGACATCGTTTAACAGAGCCATCTAGCACTAGTACATGTGGTAGCGAGCATACACGGGAGGAGGAACCAACGACAATAGTCGAACTAGAGAATAATTGTACTCGAGTACATATCGACGTTACTCGACGCATTACGACATTCCTTCGGTAGTCGATATCACGAGTGAGGAAAGGAGGTGCTGATTGAGGATTAGTGCTTTTGGACTTTGATCGTCTGGCTCGAAGAAAGATTTGTCTTGTCGAATCAAAGGTCGATTCTTCTCCACAAAGCTGGATAGAGCAGTACGGAGGCGCGCGAGTCGTTGATCAAGGCGATTGATTCATGGGATACAAGCCCATCGCACAATAGCAATCACCAACCTCGAAATAATCACCAATACGTATACGTCTATTCAAATCAACGGATTAGATTATCGGCGTACCACCTCGCAGAGCATTCCTTGTCGTAAGACTACAGCTCGATGAGCTCGAGGGCGCGGAGCGAGCTTGCGGCTCCCGGAGGAAGTGATTGGGATGAGAGTAGTGCGCAGGACATAAGGGCGCGCACGGCGTCTTCGTCTAGTCGTTCGAGCCATGCTGGTGAGTCGAGTCGCTGCGATCCTTGTATCTTCAAAGTTTGTTACGAGGGAATGTCGCTCGTTAGATTACTGACTCAAGGCTCTTCTCCACCAGGCCCATCATCAGCCCCGTACAACCCCTCGACGCCGCCCGGCTCTACCTCTACTCTGCGCGCCACCGGCACAGAAGACGATGGGTTCCTTGGCGTAGTGGCTAAATGGGGTAATGGGGGCGACGGCGTCACTTCTGATTCTAATACTGGGCGAAATAGCAGTGCACGAACAAGTAGGATGATCGGTGGGAGGCCAGGATTATCCCCTCCTCCCCCACCAGGACCGCCGCGTG
>JALPBY010000090.1:0-80787 GCA_026538315.1 Cryptococcus sp. GC_Crypt_6 | reverse complement strand
ACCGAAGTCATCCAACTCCCAGGAATGAGCCCTTTGTACCCCAACATCACCTGCACAACCGACTACGAGATCTGTCACTTCACCACTGGCGAGTCCGAGATCAACGCCGCTTGTACCGTTTCTGCTATCGTCCTCTCTTCCGAATTTGACTTGCGTCAGACTTACTTGTGAGTGCTCTGCTCAATTCAAGCAGTATCTTATCGTGGCCAATGCCAAGTCCGCACACCTGCTGACGTCACCTTCGCCGCAGCTTGATCGGCGGTATCGCCGGTGTCAACCCGTTCCAGGGCACTCTCGGCTCAGTCGGTTTCGCACGCTACGCCGTCCAAGTCGCTCTTGCGTGAGTCCACCTCGATCCTCCCACCCAAACTATTCTCGTGCAGCACTCCCAAGGAATACTGACCACTCCACTTGCACAGCTACGAGATCGACGCTCGTCAGATCCCCAGCAACTGGACTACCGGCTACTTCCTCTTCGGTACTTCTGAGCCAGGAGAAGCCGCTACTACCATCTACGGTACCGAGGTGTACGAGTTGAACACCAACTTGAGGGACACTGTCCTCGCGTACACCGACGGTGTGTCGCTGAACGACTCGAGCGATGCCGCTGCTTACCGGTGAGTCAGGGTTGCGGTGTCATCGATACACAAGCCTCTTGAGCGTTCCGCGTCAAACTTCTTGATTCCCAAGCACAATGCTGACCGTGATTTACTTCTACAGCGCAAACTACGACTACGCGCCCGCCAACGAGCCCCCAGCTATCTTCTACGGCGACGTCGCTACCTCCGACGTCTACTTTGCCGGCTCTTTGCTCGACGAGGCTTTCGGAAACATCACTTCGATCTGGACCAACGGTACCGGTGTCTACTCGTTGACTGCCCAAGAGGACAATGCGTCTTTCGAAGCTCTTGTCCGTGCCCACACTGCCGGCAAGGTCAACTTTGGCCGTGTCGTCTTGATGCGTACCGCGAGCGACTTTGACCGTGCCCCTCCTAACCAGGACACGTGAGTTTCACTCCATTTACTACCCATTTCTCGATCCACGCGTCAACACTAGCCTACGCTGGCCGCGTCACATCAGAGATATGTGCTGACCAGCTGTATGCTTTAGCGTCTACTCGTTCGAGACGGACCAAGGGGGATTCACGCCTGCTATCGAGAACATCCAGATTGTCTACACCCCCATTATCGACGGTATCATTAAGGACTGGGACACCGTCTTTGGCCCCGGTATTGACGCGCAGGACGGATGGGCGTACAACGCCGATATCCTCCACACTCTGTCGGCTAAGAAGCGCGAGGTGCGCGAGTTTGAGCGCGCTATCAAGCGCTCCCAGGGCGCTGCTGCCGCTAGGAGGTGATCGGCGTCTTGTGTCTTGTGTCACAAGATGTTGATAGCACATCAAAAACAAAACAGATCCTGAATGGACAGTCGATCAAGGCAGAATCGAAAAATACAGTATATAATAGCTAGAATGCCGGTGTAGTAGGGCATGTAAAAAGGGAGCATAAGTTAAGCCGTATTCAGCAGTATAATAGGATAAAACTCTTATGATGCACAGACGTAGCATCGGGGCAGTACTCTCTGAAGTATGCAATGCGCTCGATAACATGTGGATAACATAACTGTATATATATATATATATAGCTATGAGCAGCCACCAGAACAATATCCGCCTCCGCCTATGCCGCACCCGAAACAACTAAGAGCGCCATATCCCATACTTGCCATAGTAAGCGTGACGATGCTCACTACGCCTTCACCTAGGACGAACCCGCTCGCTACTACTATAGCTAACAATGGTGTTTCGCCTGTCGAGGTAGATCGAGCTGTACGATACGCTATATAACCACCTATGAGACGAGCGATGGAGAAGCTGGGCGAGTTGAGGAATCCAACTGCGAAAGCTATTCCTGAGGGCAAGTATGAGATGGGTTTTGCCCATGATGCGGGTAATTGTGTCTTGAACGCCTTCAATGCAGCGATGGCGGCGAAGACGAGTCCGAAACTCAGCATAAAGGGGATTACGTGCGAGGGCAAGTGTCCTTTATTCAATAGACGAGCGAGGTTGAGCCTACATCGTATATCATATAACGTGCGTAATCAGTTGTGCAACTTCCTCTGCAAGTAGCTAGAAGAAGCGACTCACCAGATCCCCGCCGATGGCACGGCAAATTGAGGTCCGGGAATCACGTAGGTTGCAGTGTAAAACTTGTACCCTGCCGTGGCGACAAAGATGCTGGCGAAACTACCGATGAGTTGACCGTAGAACTGACTTCGAGGAGACGCTCGGAGTAAATGTCCAGTTTTTAGATCTTGCATCAGATCGCCAGCTCTGGAACGATGTCAGCTTGTGATTGGTTATGATGAGGATAGCGGAAAAGCTGACTGTTGTGCACCGGCCTAAAGCATTTCGTTAGCGGACACATTCGACGATGACTAAATTGACTCACTTCTGCTACGCCACCAGCGATGATGTTCGCTACGACGTTACCAGGTTGGAGAACCGCAAAAAGCAGCTGGCTAATCTTCCCAATCCCTGACACCTGTATGCGACAGTCAGCTGGCCGGTCTCCTTTCAGGCTGTCAGTTTTGATGAGGCGCCCACGGGATTCAAGTCTGTCTCGCCTAGTGCTCGCACACCGATCAAGCTCAATACGCTCGCCAGAACAAGACCGATAGCAGTAGCCCAAGGATGTATGCCATCTTTGCCGAATACGGCCCACACGAGGCCGACACCAATCACAGCACTCGCACCAAGACCCGACACGACCCATGAAGTCGGTACTAGCCTATCAGCAGGTTCGTGCTCCTCCTCCTCGTCATCTTGCGGAAGAGGGTCGAAATAGTCGTCTTCTGTCAGATCTGAGCTGCGCGGTGAACGAGTAGCTTGGAATACTCGTGGTCGAGCTGAACGTTGTTTGTAATGTCGTATGATAGTGGTGATGTAGCTGATCGTAATAGGTAAGAGGGAAATGGTCGATTCTGCTATCATGATAGCAAGAGCGATCCAGAGCTACGCGAGAAGACATTGAGCCAAAGCGCAGATTGGGATGTGGGTAGACTTACAATCCATCCTCTAGCACCTTCGGTGGTCGACGAGACAGCCCCAGGTGCCCAGCCCAGGTGCTTTGACACCGGTGACAATACCGCCCAGCCGACTAGCATGCCAGCGTTCATAGAGACGGTCACAGGAAAACCCATGATGATGCCTAGATATGTGATTAGCATACGTCGAAGGCACAGTTGGACGTGATCTCACCTTGGCCTATGTACGATAAGGATGGAGTGAACCTATACGCCATCGATGAGTGACTTTGTACGAGTCTTGACGAGTGAATAGACCTACCACCATAGCCAGTTTGCGGCCAGACTCGCGCCAAATGGCAGGCCGAAAGCGTCGAATATAGGCAGAGCGAAGATCACCGGGAAGAGATAGCTCAAGAACTACAGCTTATAAGCGGATCATGTCACTGTGTCTTTTTGATAAGTACCGAATCAAACTTACAGTCAATGCACCACTAGCGACAAAGCTCCATCCAAGAGCCCACCAGCCTGACCCCGCCATGACTTGCGCGTCTTTCTCTGCTGTGTCATATCCGGTCTGCTGGTTTGGTTGCTCTTCTAGTCCTCTGCTTCGCGTGGGAGACACAGTGGTCGATGATCGGGGAAGACGACGATAAGCTCGTGATGTTGTAGATGTGGTCGCTTGGGATGGTGGTGGTATGCGATGTAGGAGTGCAATGAGTTGGGCGGTCGCAGCTGCAACAAAGGGGCATTAGTTCGCTGTCAATTGGATGATAGGAAGCATACGTACTGCCAGAAGGGAAGACAAGCTTCTCTTTGACGATCACCTGTCGGCGCAAAGGAGCTGCGAGGAACACACTGAGGAAGATTAGCAATTGATCACGCTGCGTGGGTCATAAACATGATGAGCTCACCCAAAGAAAGCGACTACGGGGGAAATAGACAGGCCGTCTTAGCTCATGTTCGGTAGCAGATAGGGTCTTGAGATGACTTACCGGCCATACACCACAGGACCAATGAGCCATAACTCAAAATAATAGGTGGCCTTCCATCGAGCTTGACACTCATCATCTCCAACGCAGGGATGATGCCTACGAGCCCCGCGGCTAAAGGCATCGTGCCCGTAGCCACAGCTGTAGTCTGGAGTACGACGTTCTCTTGTGGTGTTAGTGGTTTCATCGAGGGGAAGAGTTGTGGAAGGAATGGGAGGAGCTTGAATATTGCAAAGCCCAACAAAGCCGATTGGAGCGACATCATCGATACCCATCCTGTCAAGTGTATCGTCATATCAGGTTCACTACTCTGGCAGCAGAACGCAGCGTAGCTGCTGCTCTGAGTCAAGGAACAACATTGCAGTACGTACCTGTTTGCAAGCCGAAATATATATTGGTCATGCAGAGGATGACGCCGACGAGCAAGCCGGCAACAATGGCTCGCACGGTAAAGTCTCCTTCGATAGGTTGATCTTCGTCAAGTAAGTCATCGTCCTCGTCCTCGTCGTCGACATCCCGGTCTGTATGTGGCTCTCGAGGAGGCGGAGGAGATCTAAGGCGTTATCAGTATTCACGGATGGTGTAGACTTGGCCAGAACGAGCGATAAGTTGAAGGGAGAGGTATAAACAAGAGGGAATGTGGATATATGACTCTACTTACATTGGGTTCATGTTGAGCTCCGTTGTGTATCCCGCATATATCTTCTTCAAGTAGGACACACGCCAACTTGCGATACTGAGAAGGCTGTCAGCACCGCTTTGACGAGTGCTATGTTGACTCTCTATGTATCTTTGCTTTAGAAGAACGATGTCATAAAGATAAATGTTGGACAAAGGATGCAATCGATGACATATTCCACTTTACCGGAGTACAAACGGTCATGTCCGAAAATCGCACCAAGCATATGTGGGCGGGACAAAAACCAAAAAGATATACACCGTAAGGGAGTCGAACCCTTGCCGCGTCGAATTAAACAGGAACCTAGAAGATTACATGGCAACGACGCATGATACCGTTTCACCAACGGTGTTGTGCTTGATGTTTCGTTCATTTACGGAAAGTTTATATAGCACATCATTCCAGGCGCATTCCTGCACCCTTTCCCTGTATTCTACTTGGATCTATAGCGCGTTTCCCACGCGTACAGTCTGTTTCAGGATACGAGTAAATTCCCTCAAGCCCTTTTGGCCATGTGCCTTGTTTCGCTTTTGCACACTATATACAATCAGAATACCATGCGGCTACACCTCGTTTGACTGAAGCATAGCCGGGAGAATGAGAATGTACCTTTTGCAAACGGGATGGACACTGCCATCTACAACCCTCAAACACGCTCTACGTACCCCTGGTCAGCCTCATGGCTCGCTTGAGCCCCTTGCTCTGCGAACCTATCGCTTCACTGCTTCACTGTTTCCAGTACTGAGTGTCCATGTTGATTCGTCCACTTACCCCGTACTCGTCCTGGGGACCACTGAAATTTTAGATCAGGGCACCGAGGTCTGTGTATGTTTTATTTTCCTACTGTCACCGAGCATTCTCATACATACCAGTACCCATACTTGACTACGCTACCTTTTGAACCGCAACTTGCCTTTAATCACAATACATCACTTTGCACTCTCGCTCACAGTTGCACTCGCTTGTTCTAGCCATTGCTGCCCCAAGCCCACCTCACTCTCATGGCTCACCCGTACTTCCCTCTAAAACAAGCCTAGCCTACCTCAGCACCGCAATCATCACAATGCTGCTCTCATCGCTGCTCACTGCGCTCTTCGCCCCTTCTCTCGCTTTAGCTTTCTCATTCTCCCTCAGCTCGTCGAAGCCTGCCCAGTGTGGATCAGTAGACATCACCTGGACAGGCGGCACAGCGCCTTTCAACCTTACCATCATCGTAAGTCGTCCCATCCATTCCATCTTTTCCTTATTGTCAGAGCTAATCTAAACGCGCAGCCGGCGTACGACTATCCGTCGATTGTCTCGATACCTAGCTCAGCATATGACAGTAGCACTGGCAAGGGATCGTACGAGTGGACAGTAGACTGTGAGCTGCTCGTTCTTGCTTTGGGTGTATACAGCTCACAAGCTCGCGACTAGACCCGTCCGGCACAGAGTTCGTCGTCATGATGTCCGACAGCACCGGTACAGGCGTGAGTGTTGACAAATCCTTCGCTTGGCCTGTTCAGCTGAATGTATATGCGTAGACCGGGGGTGTATCCGACCTATACTCAGTTGCAAGCTCTTCCAACTCTTCTGCCTGCACACTGCGATCTGAGACAACAGACTTTCTGTGAGTTATCGCATCAATCATTGACCTTAAACTGACAATATTAACCAGGTTCTACCTCAACGCGACCTCTCTGACTGTACGTTCCGAATTCTCATATCGTTCCCGACTTCGGCTGACACTGCATATGTAGCAATGCGCTTATCTCGAGGTCTACTGGGATGATTCGGCCGTCGCGCCTGTATCGATCATCGGCGTCATTCCAGGTGGACAACCATTCCAACTAGTCCCATCCAACAGTGAAGCAACGTCTTTAGGTGAGTAACATCCTGTGCAAAATGCTCAATGATAAGCTCACGCAAACCACTTTAGTCTGGAACACCAACATCGCTTCCGGGACTCAAGTCATTCTCGCCGCATTCGACTCGAGTAGCACATACCAAGGAGGTTCAAGCAACCTTTACACCATTGGAGGCTCATCAGACAGCTCATGCTTGGACAGCTCCTCACCTTCCTCCACGCCGGCCGTAGCTACCGCGACAGGTACAGCGACTGGGACTGGAAGTGCTTCGACCACGAAGACTGGCGGAGGAGGTGTCAAGACAGTCACGGCTATCGCGACGGAGACGGCTCTGCCGAAGGGTGCTGCAGGGTGAGTGTCTCGGCTCTCATTTAGGAAGTTGTAGCTGAGACATCCGCTACTCTCGCAGTCTGAGTACAGGCGCTCTTGTTGGCATTGTCGTCACGGCCGTGATCGTCGTCATTGCCGTGCAAGCGGCGCTCTTATGGTTCTGCTGTCGAAGGCAGATACGCTCGCTGCTCACCCATCGTCGCGAGATGAGGGGTCAAGAAGTGAAGCCTGGTGGTGTGGTCGATCTGGTGGCTACGACTTCTCGCCGAGCAGAATATGAAGATCCGTATGCTGGTCTGGCCACTGGTGGATCACAACGGTTCTCGCTTGCTCGTACCGGAGAGCACGGAGACGAGTACGACTCGTCGTCAGTATCACCGTTCTGGGATGGCGCAGCGGTTCCACCATCGAATTCTCGATCTACGAGTGATGGACCGCCTACGCTAGACTTGGCATGGGATCTGGAACCGCCTCGCGCGCCTCACATGCATGGGCGAAATGACTCACAGTCCTCGTCTGGCGGCCAATCTTTCGCCGATAGCATACACAACAGCTATAGCTACCACGACGCTTCGCCCTCGCCTTCGCTAGCAGCGTTATTGCCTCCTACTCCATCTCTTGGCGGAATCGGCAATAGAACATCGGCAATGTCATCTTCCTCTTCGCGACCGACTCTGAGCAAAGCGCAAATGGCAGCTGCCCTCGCTGCTTCAAATCCCGATCCGTCCCCGACAGGCTCAGCCTCAGGCACAGGCTTGAGAAGACTAGATGATTTCGCTGGACCGCACTTACCAAGGCAAGAAGCGCCTACAGGCGGGTTCAGGCGACATGAGGATGCTGGACGGTTTGAGAGAGAACCGGAACCGGAAGTAGAAGACTTGCCGCCCATGTATAGGGCGGAATGGAGCGAGGGTCAAGGCGATACTAGTCCATCAGGGAGCAGGTCGGCGCAGGGACAGGGTAGAGATGCTAGTGCATGATTCTTCACGACTTTAACGAAACCACGCACACTCCTTTGGACAATCTAGACAATTTAGTTCTTATCACCTATCAGTAAGTGGTGACGAAGTCACAGAGCATGGACGATCGACCGGTAATATACTATTTAGACATGATAGAGCCGAGCTCTTGATTCGCTTTTCCATTATACACCTTTGTAGCTTTTATAGCAGAATGTACGCATCGCAATGCTCCTGCATCATAGAAAGAGAGACTGGAGAAGTATTAGTGACTGTTGCAAGTACATCGACAGAGCTGTTCACATGCAGAACGAAGAGAGGTGTTCCGGCGCACTTATGCCGAAGTGAGTACATGATCAGATGGCCGGTAAACAGAGAGTCAGCCACGGCAACTCTACAGTACGCTCATGATCAATGCATGCATGTCCCAAGAGTTAGACTAGGGAGTGACGGCGTCACATTTTCGTATGTAAGGGGGAAGGAGGAGGTACGGAACAACAGGATAGGTGTACAGCTTAAAGCTCGTCCTTGTTGGCGTCGGGCTATTCACGTGGACGATGATCAGCTCTGATTCTGCCTGTTGATACGAAAACAGCTTAGACCCACCCTGAGGTTACGGACGGTCTTGCCCGCACGCCAGATCTCCTGGTTGTCAATCTCGTCGAGCTCCTTTTGGAGGTCGGCTCGGTAAGTCTTGCGCGAGTTGAACTCGAGCGATCGGCGGGTCTCGGAACCGTCCTTGACCGACTTGTAAAGAGCCTCGAAGACGGGAAGGTTAGCCCTGAGAACACAAGTCAGCTTTGATCGATAATGAGTGTTGTGGAAACGACGCACTCCTTGAACTTGGGGGCCCAGTCGAGAGCACCACGACGAGCGGTGGTGGAGCATGCGTTGTACATGTAGTCCATACCGTACTTGCCGATGAGGGGGAAGAGGGACTGAGTAGCCTCCTCGACGGTCTCGTTGAAAGCCTCCGAGGGGGAGTGGCCGTTCTTCCTCAGGACCTCGTATTGGGCAAGGAACATACCCTGGATACCGCCCATGAGCTGTTTCGCAGTGATCACATCAGCTATGCTTCATTACCACTCTGAGAACACTCACAACACCACGCTCTCCGTAAAGGTCCGAGAAGACCTCCTTCTCGAAGGTGGTCTCGTAGACGTAACCGGAACCGACGGCGATACCGAGGGCAACGGCCTTCTCCTTGGCCTGACCGGTGACGTCCTGGTAGACGGCAATGGAGGAGTTGATACCACGGCCCTCAAGGAAGAGGGTTCGGACAGTTCGACCGGAACCCTTGGGGGCAACGAGGATGACATCAACGTCCTTGGGGGGAATGACGTGGGTCTATGCGTTGTAAATCATCAGCTCAAGTCTTGATGTCACTCGCGCAGGAAGGATATCACTCACGTCGTCCTTGTAGACAACGGAGAAACCGTGGGCAAAGTAGAGGGTCTTGCCCTTGGTGATGAGAGGGGCAATCTCGGGCCAGGTGTGAGACTGAGCGGCGTCGGAAAGGAGGTTCATGATGATGGTACCCTTGTTGATAGCCTCGGGGATGTCGAAGAGGGTCTCTCCGGGAACCCAGCCGTCCTCCTGAGCCTGCTTCCATGACTCTCCGTCCTTTCGGACACCGACGATGACCTTGATACCTTGGTCACGGGCGTTGAGGGACTGGCCGTGGCCTTGAGAGCCGTAGCCGATCATGGCAAGGGTGTCGTTCTTGAAGAACCTGCAGATTGAAGCTGTCAGCAGCTGAATCTTGCGTGTTCGCAAACAAGTGACTAGACTCACTCCTGGAGCTTCTCAACGGGCCAGTCGGCACGCTCGTAGACGGTCTCCTTAGTGCCGGCGAAGTCAAGGGTCTTGACACCACGGGTGGCCTGGATACATAGTGTCAGTTTAGTTGTACCCCAATTGAAATGTCTTGTGAGACTCACGCCGAGACGAGTCATGGCAGCCTTGGGAGCCTGGGTGAGGAGGGTGTACGACCTCCTTGCGACCTGGCGGCCGAGCTGGGGAGCAGCGGCCTTGAGGGCCTGCTTGGCGGTCTGAGCAGAAGCGCGAGAGAAGGACATAATGTCTTTTTTGGGATGGTGAAAGAGGAGAGTGTGTAAGAGAAGGTACGAAAGATGTGATGTGGAATGTGTAGTAGCTGGCTGGCTGGCTGGCTGTACCGACTGTGTGACCGTCTACCAACTTTAGACGCAACGTGAAGCTGAGCCTGGATTTTTTTGTGGCACTGTCGCTTGACTTTTTTTTCTCCTGATAGTAAAATAAATAAAGTGACTCAAGAGAAATTAATCAGGTCTACTCAGGGAGTTTCGGCCGAAATCCCGAAATGTGGCATTCACCTTCTCCTGTGTTGTATTTTGTTACTTCCTCTCACTTACTGCTCGATTACTGGTTGCCCCGCATTCTGACCCCTCCATCACGAACTAGCAATCATAACATCCAATTATCAACTCATCTGCTTCTCTACCGAACGACAATCTGCATCGTTTGCCAGAGCACCTCACCGACATGCCGGTGAAAGCAGAGTGAGCCTAATGGCTGCCTTACGTGGAGCACAAACTGACTATATCCGCAGGCAAGACCTCTACCTCGACCCGTCCATTCGGGTAAGTCACAACTCAACGTTGTCTAGATGTAAGGCTAACGGTTTCGCAGGACTGGGTCCTCATCCCCATCACACTCATTATGGTGAGGACCAAACCTACTGGCTACTATAGATTGCGCTCCAGCTGACATCTGGTGTAGCTGCTAGTAGGCATACTGCGACATCGCGTAACATTACTTCTCAATTCAGCGCCGAAGAAGCAGGCCGCGGCAGCAGTACGAGAGCAGTGCGTTTGTCTCTTCGAAGCCTCTCTCGTCTTTCATCTTGCTCGAAGTCAGAAGCTGATAACGTTTAACCGACAATAGACGCGCTCTAGGTCGCTCAGCCTTACTACGCCAGTCCGCACCGCTCAGCCCTCTTCCGCCAACAGCGTACAAAGCTCTTTCTGCCTCTTTGACAACGGCCCTTTCGTCGGGCGAATATCTGCAAGATAAGGGCAAGGACAAGGAAGATGCTGGACCCGCCAATCCGTTCGAGGCCGGAGGCATGGACACAATGATGGATGGTATGAAGAAGCAGGCTGTCATGATGTGCGTAGGGTCACGTAGGCCGCCAGCGTCATGGCCACTGGTGCGCCAAATCAAAGCTGACGTATCCACGATGCTGCAGGGTCCCCAACATGGTCATCATGCAGTACATCAGTGTCTTCTTTTCTGGTTTTGTTCTCAGTAAGTGAAAATATCACTAGTCCCACGGATTGTTCGCTTATAATAGTATCTAACATCCTTAGTGCGCCTGCCCTTCCCCTTGACCGCCGGTTTCAAGTCGCTGTTGTCTAGGGATATTCAAATGCCCGACTTGGATGTGCGATGGGTCTCGTAAGTATACTACTGATATGACTAAGAACCTGACAAACGGCGTGCTGACTCTCGAGCAGCGCTCTCTCGTGGTACTTCCTAAACCTCTTCGGGCTGAACGGAGTGTTCAAGCTCATCCTCGGCTCTGACAATGGTGAGTGCCACGGCGATAATGCCAACAGCCGATGCGCACTTGACTGACATGCTCTTGCGGTTTCACGGTACTTAGCCGCCGTCGACACACGAGACTTGAGCGCGATGTCTGCGCTTTCAGGTGCGGGCATGGGTGGCTTCGGAGGTCCGGGCGGTCCTGATATGACCAAACTGTTCAAGAGCGAAGTAGAGAACTTGGCTTTGGCGGATGGGCTGTATAGGTGGGCTGGCGAAGGGGTCGAAGAGCGTGTATTGAGCCATTGGAAGTACATATAGATGTACGTGTATGTCAGATGGGTGTGGCCTGCATGTATACCTGATTTATCAGTGGAAACGCACGAGAGAAACGCGTGGCTGTTGTGGACTAGGTACACAGTAATCTGTCCTAAGCCTGGCTATAGGATGCAACAGCCCATTGGTCCTGGCCATTGCAGCTGCAGAGCTGGGACAGGGTGGACTACAATCATGTAAGATCCTCAACTCGATGGGTATACTTGCTCAGACATTGCCACGCATCGTTGACGGCATATCCGGGCCGATGAACGCAACATTCTATACCGTACGCGGGACGGACAGTCAATGTGCCGTTTCAGATGTTCATCCGCTCGGCGCAATTCATAATAGCGTTCCGTAGTGATTGTCGTTAGTCTATTACCTCGATCCGAGAATAGCGTCCACCACAAGCCACTGACATAATACAGTGGTTCTGGTCTGCGCTAAGTGTTATGATGAGAGATGCAGGGCTGGTAAGCATATGTCTCGGCTCTATGTATCGCAGTATGCATGTTGTTGTTGTTGATCTTGACAACAATGGCAAACGAGAAGAATAAAGAATGAGCACATGATCGACGCTAAAAGTGCTCTGTGTGGGAAAACCGGTTCACCGGAATATATGTCGAATTGGTTGGAATCCAAACATTCGCTTCGCTGCGCACAATAGCATACAATACGTTTGGTGCAGAGTTTGATTCGGCGAGTTCATTACAATTTGTTCTAGCTTACATTAGGAGTAGCAATATGAAACTTTGCTTCGCTGGTTGCATTTGGCTTGTTTGATATTCGTCCATTCGACGATCCGCGTTCCAGCGATAGTTTCATCAGTTCGGCCCGGCGTTTTGCTAGTTGATGTGGTTATTGACGGATTCCCGTGTCATTGAGCTTTAGCGAGTCCTCCTATTCTCGCTAACCATAAGCCTCTCCTTCTATCGCTGACATCCGCTGGAACTTGGTGGCCCGACGCTAGTCAGCTACAGTATTCGGCACTAAGGGATATGATGAGCAGTAATCAAGTTGGACTCAACTTTGATCTACCACTAATGAACCACGCGAAAACTTCTCTTCACTGATGATATCTCATCTACATCAACAATTAACAATACTAACAGACGGGCTGATGAACTCATTGACGAGCCAGATCAACGTTTCGACTTAGGTATACTCTGCACTAACCCCGACGCCTCTTCATTAGTACACCGCACTTGACGTCTTGTAGCACGTCTTCGTATTGACATCCGCATGTTTGTGATAATGTAGACGTCGAGATCAAAGGTTTATAAACCTGCCTCCCAGTCGTCGATAAGTCTCATTTCTTCATCCTTCAAGCTCTCAGCACTCAACAACGCAACTTCATCTTCATCTTCATCTTCATCTTCAGGCTTCTTCGCCCAACTCCATCACACTCTTTACTCGTTCCCAGTTCCCATCACTTGACTACTATATCTCCTACCCTCCCACACAACAACTACAATGCACTTCTCCAACAACTTACTTATCGCTCTTCCCTTCTTGGCTTCGGCCATTGCTGCGCCTCTCGGAGCAAAGAAGAACGTCGTCCTCGTTCGTAAAGCCCAAGATGACCTTTTGTCCGTCTTGACCACCCTCGAGGCAGATGTCGTGAGTACTCCTCCGCTCACTCCAATGCACCAAGACTGGTTTATCATGGATTGACACCGCGCACAGGGCTCCGCCGGAAATCTCACCTCCCTGTCCTCCCTGTCCGACGTCACCTCGTCCCTCGAGTCAGTCATCAGTGCCCTCACAACCTCTGCTCAGTCACTTGGCATCACCCTCCCCACCGTGTCTACCAGCACCGACTCGAGCATGACTTCGAGCCTCGGCAGCTTGCTCAGCAGCATTCTCAAGTGAGTGCATCGATCTTACCTTCCTACAAGGTGCCTTCTTATGCTGATATTTCGGACTAGGCGCGACCTCGTCGACGCCGGACTCGACATTGATGCAGACCTCGTCTCGCTCTTGAACGCGGACGTCGATCTCACAGCCAATATCAAGCGTGCCCTCGCCACCGTCGGTGCTACAGCTGACGCGGATGTCGCGTCGCTCCTCAAGGCGGGAGCAGAAATTGACGCTCAAGTCAAGCGTCGCTCACTTGGCGCAGCATCGGATGTTGATGCCGACTTGGCCGATCTTTTGGCTGCGGACGTCGCATTGGACGCATCTGTCAAGCGAACCCTTCTCGATGCTGGAGTAACAGCCGACATCGACGTTCCCAGCCTTTTGGCCGCGACCGCTACCGTCAAGGCTGACGCTAAGCGCTCCCTCCTCTCCTCCGGTGTCAGTGTCGACGCCGACGTAGCTGGCTTGCTGAAGCGCGCCGACGTCACTATCACAATTACTCCCACTCCCACTCTCTACTTGAGCGAGTACGAGAGCTTGACAGCCACGGCCAGCGCTTCCGTTACCGACGCCATCTCTGCCGCTATCACCGATGCCCTGTCCGTCTCCGCCTCCGCCTCTGTTGAGCTTGGCGCGGCAGCTTCCGCCTCCTCTGTTGGTGCAGAGATCACCGCCGCTGCTTCTGCCGATGTCTCCGGCCTCGGCTCCGCCGATGTGAGCGGCAGCGCTGATGTAGGCCTCAACATTAGTGGTACCTTCACTGCACCTGTTGTTGTCGTCACTGCTGGCGTCAACAGCAGCTTGGTCTCTGCTGCTGTCAATGCCAATGTCAACCTTTCGGCCCCCGCGACCGATGCCGTGGCAGCTTCAGTGACTGCTGATGTCTCTGGTCTTTTATCTGCTGGCGTGAATGCGACTGTCGGCTCTGATATTGGTGTCAACGCTACGGTTGCCGTCGGCTCTCTCGCCACTGCCACGATCGACTGGGCTGCTGCCCTGCCCTCCGTCTCCGTCAGCGCCGCCGTGACCAACATCACCACTTCCGCCACAGCTGATCAAGTCGCCTCTATCCTCGCAACAATTATTGAAGACGTTGACACCCTCGTGTCCTCCATCTCTACCAACCTTACTTCTGACGCGACTGTCTCTGATCTCGTGACCGAGATCGACTCTGCCCTTCCTACCCTCCTCACCACCGTCGACTCTGCCGTTAGCGGCGTCGAAAGCCTCGTCGAGACTCTTCTCAGTGATGCGGGCGTGAGCGTCAACTCTCTGCTTGATGATCGTAAGTGATGCGCTCAGCTTCAGCTTTAATGAGCAAGTCGCTGACGATTGACTTTTTAGTCTCCACTCTTCTCGACGTCAGCGTCAGCGCCTAATCGGCGCCCGAGTACACCCTGCACTTGACTATATCACAGAAGGCTCCCAGAATTCAAATACCAAGCAAGCAAACGATAGAACGGACATTTCTTCAGATATCTTTCAACTCATTATTTCACCTATCTAATCCGTCTTTTCACTTTTCTTTTGTGCCCGACCTGTAACGCAACAGTCTGCTCTTCTTACGTTCCGATATGTAGCTCGTACTTTATGATAACGAACAATTGTGCTACATGTAGTGATGTGTATCTGCGTACATGTAACAACGTGAATGAACACAATCGCATGTAACAGCAGGTTGTCCTTCCGTACTTACCTGTCACCCGACTGTTGCTGGTACGTACAGTTGAATGTCACGTGATCACATTTCCCCCTGTTTCGGTGCAACCCATTCCCATAATTCGCAACCTTGAAGCTTGAATGAGTGGAATTTGGTGTTATCGACTCGCTCAAGTTACATACATCTCAATCAACCTCATCGAATATCTTCCATTGGTACACTACGTCTGCGCTCGACTCGTTACTTCCACTTCGAGCAGGCCCGCACCACATAGATACCCTCGCATTTGTTCGTGTATGCTATTTGGCCTCTGCACTCGCACAGCTCCCGCTCTCATCACGCCTGGATCGCGCTTGATAGTCTGCTCTCAACGGATCACAACAACAACACGTCTCTCCATTCGCACCATGGCCACCACTAAACCTACAGTGCCTACTACTGCTCCCCACCCTTGGCCTTCGCCTCAGGACTGGCCTGCGTCCAAGGTGCGACAGACATATATCGACTATTTTGTCAAGCAGCCTGGATTCGAGCACACTTTCTGGCCTTCATCAGGTGTCATTCCTTTCGACGATGACACGTTGCTTTTCGCCAATGCTGTGAGTGCCTTTGCTATCTTCCCCAAGTATCTTGAGCTGATATGTAGCTTTTGATAGGGTATGAACCAGTACAAACCTCTCTTCCTCGGTACTGCCGACCCGAAGTCGGACCTTTCCAAGCTCATCCGCGCCGTCAACTCGCAAAAGTGTATCCGAGCAGGCGGCAAGCATAATGGTGGGTCTACTTCAATCTTATAGTAGCTGATGATCAGATCTCGACGATGTGGGCAAGGACTCGTACCACCACACCTTTTTCGAGATGCTGGGCAACTGGTCTTTCGGTAACTACTTCAAGGTAAGTCTACCATGCAAGAATGCCCAAGCTCACGAGTAGCTTGCCGCTTTGACTATGGCTTGGGACCTCCTTACTCGGGTTTACGGCTTGCCAAAGGACCGCTTATACGTGACATACTTTGAGGGAGACGCAAAGCAGGGATTGGAGGCAGATACCGAAGCACAGTGAGTGCTGGCGTGAACAGTGCTCTGCAGCAGACTGCTGACTCGCGTAGACAATTGTGGCGAGATCTCGGCGTGCCAGAAGAGCACATTCTCCCTGGTAACGCCAAGGACAACTTCTGGGGTGAGTAACGTCCTTTCGCCCTGCACATTATATTGACGTGTCGCAGAGATGGGCGCCACTGGACCATGTGGGCCATGCAGGTGAGTCACCGTTTATCGCTTTCCGAACTCCAATGAGGCTTATGTTCTACAGTGAAATCCACTTCGACCGTATCGGTGGACGTGAAGCTGCACACCTCGTCAATGCCGATGACCCAAATGTCCTCGAGATCTGGAACAACGTTTTCATCCAATATAACCGAGAACAGTCAGGCGAGCTCAAACCATTACCAAACAAGCACGTTGACACCGGTATGGGTTTCGAGCGACTCGTCTCATGTCTCCATGACGTCTCTTCCAACTATGACACCGACGTCTTCACCCCCATCTTTGCCAAAATCCAGGAGCTCACTGGTGCTCGACCATATGCTGGTAAATTCGGAGAAGAGGATGAAGGCGATGTGGATACGGCCTACCGAGTCATCGCCGATCACATCAGAACTTTGACTGTGGCCATCTCGGATGGCGGTGTGCCAGACAAGGACGGACGTGGTTATGTGCTTCGACGAATCTTGCGAAGAGGTGTCCGATACGCAAGCAACAAGCTCAACGTCAAGATCGGCAGTTTCTTCTCATCCCTTGTTCCCACCGTGGTTGAGTCATTGGTATGTGAAAGCCAGTAGTACATGAGAATTGTGCTGATAGTGTATACAGAGCGGTATCTTCCCAGAAGTCACCAAGAAAGTGCCTGAGCTCATTGAGATTCTCAATGAGGAGGAGGCTTCTTTCGCTCGTACGCTCAACCGAGGAGAAGTCCTCTTCAACAAGTACGCTGCGACTGCTAAAGAGGAGAAGCGTACTGTTCTTGCCGGCAAAGACATCTGGCGACTATATGACACTTATGGCTTCCCCGTTGATCTTACGCAGATCATGGCCGAGGAGCGAGGATTGAAGATCGACGAGGAGGCATTTGAGAAGGCCCGACTTGAGTCCTTGGAGGCGTCCAAGGCTGGTGGCAAAGACAAGGCCACCGCTGCTGTCAAGCTTGATGTCCACGATATCGCTGCCCTTGAGGCCAACGCTGCGGTACCAAAGACCGACGACTCCTTCAAGTTCCGTGAGTTAGGCTGCCAATGATCACGCTGACAGTCAGAACTCGATGACATCAAGGCGACGGTCAAGAGCATCTACCACCAGTCCAAATTCTACAACTCCACCTCCGAGCTTCCTCCCCACGCCCCCTTTGGTATCCTCCTTGATCGCACCAACTTTTACGCTGAGCAAGGTGGCCAAGAGAACGATACTGGTGTAATTGCTATCGATGGCAAGGCCGAGTTCAAGGTCGAGGACGTGCAAGTGTTCAACGGTTATGTTCTGCACATCGGGCAATTGGAGGAGGGAGAGATCAAGGTTGGCGACGAGGTTATCTCAACATATGACGAGGTGAGTTGTGCAGACACCCCCTGATTGCTTGACATCCCCGCTAATATCGCTCAGCTGCGCCGATGGCCGATTCGAAACAACCACACCGGCACACATATTCTCAACTTTGCCCTTCGTGAAGTCCTTGGTGACCATATCGATCAAAAAGGATCTCTTGTATCAGCAACGAAACTCCGTTTCGACTTCTCGCACAGTAAGAGCATTTCGGTTCCAGAATTGGTCAAGATCGAGGCTATCTCCAACGAGTGGATAAAGAAGGCTGCACCAGTATACGCCGAGGAAATGCCTCTTGCTGAGGCATTCAAAATCCCTGGTCTTCGCGCTGTGTTTGGCGAGGCCTACCCCGATCCCGTGCGCGTCGTCTCACTAGGATATCCCCTTGAGGAGATCGCGAAGAACATCGAGGACTCAAAATGGCGTTCTACCTCTATCGAATTCTGTGGTGGTACGCACGTCGCGAAGACTGATGATATCAAGGACTTTGTCATCACTGAGGAGTCGTCGATTGCTAAGGGCATCAGACGTATTGTCGCCGTCACCGGTCACGAGGCGCACGACGTTTCACGGAAAGCTGCCGACTTTGACCGAAAACTAGACAGAATCCAAAGCTTGGAGGGCAAGGAGAAGGAGGCGGCGCTCAAGCCGTTCTTGCTGGTGAGTCTGCGTTCACTTTGACTCAAGAGGTGGCGAGAGCGATTATGAGATTGTGCGGGACGCACAAACTGATAGGATTTCGTGTGACAGGAACTCGGTCAAAGCGGTATCTCTTTGATCAAAAAGCAGTCAATCAAGGAGCGATTCGAGAAGATCCAGTCGGAGTTGGTCGCTGCCGCTAAGGCAAGGACCGCTGCTGATTCGAAACTGGTGAGTCTTTTGCCTCAACAATTATATATCGTCACTGACAGTACTCGCGCAGATCTCTGACGAGATCAAGGAGTACTTTGAGGCGAACCCTAACGAGAATGTGTTCACTGGCGTTTTCGACATTGGTGGTAACCCCAAGGTGAGTGGTGGCGGCGATGCTCCATCTAATGCATCTCAACGCGGTCTTTCGATGCTGATAGCGCATGGCCATTACAGACCCTCAGCGCTGCTGTTGCTACCGCGAAGACATTGTCCAAGGCGGTCTACGTGTTCAGCCCTGATAACGAGAACGGCAAAGTCGCGCATGTCAACTACCTGCCTAAAGAGGTATTGACGCGAAAAGTGCTGGATGCGAAGACATGGTTGAGCGAAGTAAGCAAGGTCGTCGGAGGCAAGGTATGTGCTTTTGAGCTGTGCGCGTGCTTTGTAGCTGACGTATGCTGGACAGGGCGGCGGTAAAGATGATAGTGCTACTGGTGTCGGCAGTGAGATTGGCAAGATTGACGAGGCTGTCCAGCTCGCTAAGAGCGTGTACAAGTCCAAGGTCGAGGGTGCTTAGGTGTTCAGCTGTTTATATTGAAGGCCCGAGGCTACTTCGCATGCATCTCCATACATCACGACATATCCATAATGGTTTGATTATCCTTGTACGTACCCCTATCAAATCGATTGATGCTGTCTCAGACCCTCACGAGCATCCAAGTGTGACCTGGTGGACATGTAGATCCTATGACACATAATGCAATAGTACTGGCATTTGCTGTAGCTATGACAACTCTTGCCACTTGGAACTGCAATTGCCACTCGACTGGATCGTTTTCAGGCACGCTCAACGAAAAAAGTTGGTGAAAGAACGCGAGCAGCTTAATAATGTTGACGAGCTCTATGATATCGCTTTCTACTCATTGTATACATCAGGACTCTGATCTGTACCGGTATCCTATCTCGTCTCTCTTGCAGCACCGCTCCGTGCACGATACATTTGCTCCGACTCATCTCGAACCGAATTGACATAGCAATAGCTTGTTCACGTCTGACAATATTATACCTTAACAACTCCTTTTGCTCGAATTCCATAGGATGGCTAGAGCAGTAGACGATATTTACATGGACATGGACAGTGGGATGGACTTTGACATGGAGCATGCAGACGACGTACTTGAGGAAGCGACCAATCTCGAGTCTACGTGAGTACTCATCTCCATCTCCACTCCACTTGATGATTATGCACTATCCAATCTTTGTCGAGCATTGATTCTGAGCGACGTTACTTCTTTCTTTTGCACCCCTATTTGATACTCCGGTATCTCTCAGACAAGACACTGTACGACTCATAATATCGTCCCTCTAATCCGCTCCCTGTTATCGTATCGAGTTGGAACACTAACTCAAACGCAACTCAGGTTCTACGCCCAAGGGTACGACTCGGGCCACGCGCACGGACGACTGCACGGGGTATTCGAAGGTCGGGAACTGGGGAGGGAGAAGGCGTGGGAGCTATGGGAGGAAGTAGGATATTACGAGGGCTGGGCAGGGTTCTGGGTTGATGTCCTCAGTCCTAGTGAGACTGTTAAGGCGGAAGGTATTTCTGCGTCTGGTACTGCCAGTGGACGGCAGGGCAGAAAGGGCAAGGAAGCTAGGTGAGTCGAAGACTCTCTTATCCGACATCCTGCCTGTATTCTCTTTCAGTCCCACTGAAGGTATATTCGGGGGAAAGGTGTTAGACCATCTACTATTCATCACGTAAAGACTGGACAATGAACGGCATGCTGATTGTTGCATTTACTCTATCGCAGAACACTCGCGCACGCCAAACAGCTACTAGACCTCATCGCTTCATTCCCACGCACGAATCCTAATCCAACATCAACCGTCAACCTCCCCCCCTCCGAACCTGAGCACGATATCGACTCGCCCACAACCTCTACCCCGACACCGAGCTCAACAGATCTTGCCGGCCTCATCTCGCTGATTAGAGCGCGATACAAGCTTCTCTGCTCTTCCCTCGGCGTCAGACCTCGTTTGCAGGGAGCTACCATTATTCAAGCGATCCCTGGCTCTGGAGCTGCTGCTGCGCTGAGCGACAGTGATGGCAGTGCGCTTCAGTCACAATTTACTGGAGCTGGGGACGGAGCAGGCGTCGTGCAGGGTATCGAAGGGCCGATGAAGGGCGTCGATACTCGTCAATTACGCTTTTGAAAACTGGGCATCTCGAGCAAGCCTCTCATGTGGACGTTGTCACGCCTCGTGCTATCGAGCAGGAACTTTCAAACTTCCGACCACGAGCACAGCGTCCCATCTGCGCAAGAGACATGCCGGCATTTCGGTTCTGGATCGAATCGTGCAGTCTCGCTTCCCCGAGCATCACCAATTGCAATTGGGGATATCAATTGCGCGGTGCATTCACGACATCCAAGCGCAATTATCTGCTCCTGTCATAAACTCGATCCGATGGTATCTGTCGACGCACACAATATCACAGACTCTTCGAGTCCCGGTGGGCGTGTAAGGGAAACAGGCGATGCAGCAGGCACCGACGTGACCGCTTTCAGCTATTTGTTGTGACTGCTTCGGGGAGAGGCATGCACAGCTTCCCACAAAGCACGGCGGAGTGCAATTGGTGATAATGGGTCCGTTCTGTGAGATAGAGGTATTGCACATACATACGGAAATCAGATGAATGAAATCGACCTAATCAGTTTGAATCTAGTCGTACAAATCACCTTCACTGCTCGTCATACCAACATGCTATCTTCGATGGATTCTCTATCTGACCTGCCTACTATGATATCACCGCGCCCGTTCGCTCCGCGACCTAGCCTTGAACACGGTTGTCCGTTAATTCGAGTAGATCATCGCGCGACTTCCGCTGTTGGTGTGCTTGAATGCTAGCAGTGCGGTACGAAAGAGACGCCAATTAGCAATATACCTATCAGTATGTGCTTGCTACGGGGCAGCGAATTGGGTAGGTGCAACTCACAAGCTCTTCAACGGGTGCGGCATCGACGAAGTCCGGTAAAGCCTGAGCGTCTGTTAGGTAACTTGGCGTCTCGCCTTCTCCTATAGGATCGTCATCGAGGCCTAAGGCATCGAGCTCTGGAGCGGAGTGAAAAGGATACCACGCGTCAGCGTCTGTCCACCTCTTTGAGTGATCACCATAATATGACGATATCGATAACAGATTACGAAAGACGTCGACCGCGCTCACCCGCTTGCAGATCCGCCTCGTCCACTTCGTCCGGCACACCATAGCTCCTTCCTAACGATTCTTGGATCTCGTTTGCTTGATCGATCAGATCTTCCATGTCGTAGTGGATGCTCTGCGGAATCACGAAGATCAGCATAAGAAAGGGAAGTCTTCGTTTCGCTGTTACCGCTCATTGGTAATGGGCCGGTGAAGCAAGATACGACAGCGAAATGAGATAGAATCACTCACCTCAATCTTGTCAATGTCGATACCCTTGTACTGCTTCTTCATCTCCTTGTTCGCCACCCGCATCGCGTCGACAGTGGCCATCTGTGCGCAAGGCAAGTCAGCGAAACATGCAGCGTGTACACTGATTCTATTTCTTGGCTATAACCGAGGATGACGGGAATGTATTGTAGACTCACGGTATTCTTGAGATTCTCCGTGGTCATTGCTGCTTGCTCCATATTGAACGTCTGTTGTTGGAGCTGAGCTAACTGGTTCTCGTACATCTTCTTCTGCTTCAGTGTCCGGAGAGCGCGTTGTTGTACTGCCGCCTGTGGAGAGTGTCGGTCTACGTCAGCTCTCAAACAAAATATACCATGATTTACAGTCAAGAGCACGAGGGCTGTTGTGACAGAGCTAACACACCTTTCCTGGGCCTTCGCGCAACTTGGCCATCTGCCCTTTGAACACTGCCAGCTCGGCATCCAATTTCTTTATCTTCACCTCCACAGAACCCATACGCGTGTCGGTCTGCACAGCGGGCGTCAGCTCATTATATACCTTGTTGGCGACGACTGTGAAGAGCTCGGAGAACGTACCGAGTTTATCGCATCAGTGAGCGAAGGTTTGGGCTTGGCCTTGTTCGTGCCGAATATCTACGATTGATAATTAGTCGTAGTTGCAATTACAATCAAACCGAGGGACTTACTCTGTTCATTCCGGACAAAGGTATGGACGGGAGATAGCTAGTAGGATGTTCACAGTACTATTTGAGAAGAGAGGCAGGCGCGTGTTCGGTTGTTCGACAGGGAACAAGATGCTCGCAGCGCAAGATACGAAGATGTGGGTTGCGTTTCAAGGCTCAACGAAGAGTTCCAAGGGAGACGCGGAGTGATATTGCGTGGGAAAGAGGTTCTTGCTGCTACCGCGCTACGAGTAGGAGTGACGGTGTCGAGACGCGAGTTGAGAAGCGAGGAGGTTGTAAGTGTTGTCATAAGCAGTGACAACAAGTGATCGGTGAATGGCGAGAGCGAGAACGAGACATGAGCCAAAAGCCACGAGGACGCTGCGTGGCTGTGGTGTTACGAGTGGCAAATAAACACAAAATGCGGGGAAACGTCACATTCATTTGCAGTAACGCGGGGGATTGCTCCTCTTGAATGCATAGGTATATGTCTTCAGCATCACCACACCACATCACCGCAAGACAAAGGCTACTCCTTCTGGATGTACAGCTTCGAGCTGAACGATAGAGACGCGCAGACCCGTCGGAGCAGCTATCACTGATGATATCGCCATCCAACGAGTTCCTCCTGCTTGCAGCGACGTTGATCGAGTCCCTTCCCCCTGCTTTGCCCAGTGAGTGTCCTCGAGTTTACCCTACGTCCAGCAAAAAGCAATGGATATAGCTGCCTTACTGAAGGATTCGGATGCCGCCGCATGGTGTCTGCACTGACGTTTAATGTTGTGTGGTCAATAGTCGGCGATGCTCTGCTCCTACAGCTCCATGCGGTCTTTGGACCCATGCTCATGTCTGCATTGCAGCTCATGGACAAACGGGAGGGTGAGTATAGACTATTCGTCCTGCTGTGATCCCAAAATCATGCTCCGAGCCATCCGTCTCTTGCTTTGGCTACTGCTGATCATGTCTCGACTACAGTCGTCCGCGTCACTTTACCTTCTGACCGATACCTATACCAAGTGAGTATTTCGAATCTGATAACGTTGCAATGATCATTTGCAGTGTCACTGCAGAAAATCCTGACTGACGAGTGACTGACAATCCCAGGTCGCATCATCAACAGGACGGAACTATACGCTCTACGTTGATCCTCCAGCACCATCCGAAGCTCTTCCGCCACCCCTAGCCTCGTCAGACCTCGGGCCAGACGACGCACAGGAATCAACAGCTGATGCGGATGAAAGACATTTGGCATCTACACCACCTCCCAGCTCGCCCTTACCGCCCATAACGCCTCAGCGAACGTCGAATGTACATCTACCAAAGAAAAGCCTGCGCCTTTCCGCGGAAGACATCGAGAAGCAGAAACGAGCCGTACGCTTATCGACAATCATGGAGAGGATGTACTGCCCATGTGCGGGATTCGCATATAACTCGCTCTCGGGAGACAGGACTGTGATTGTAAGTATCTGTGCTTCACACCCCAATCTGTGGCTAGTCTTGGCTGAATCAGTGACCATGAGACACCCAAGCTAATAATAGATCTTCTCTTTATCTTTAGTGCAAGCATATCCTCGCTGTGATCCTCGCGCACAAGCTGGACAAAGAGGTGAAAGCGGAAGTCGGACTGCCTGGAGTGGTCGGGTTACTCGGGCTAGGCGCCTGATTTTCGGTTCTGATTTGTAAAACCCGTTGTACCCCTGCATTGATGAACTTGTAACCATATTAATTTGACTTGCATGAATCGATCTTACCGTCCTACTGCCTGTCATCGGTATGCTTGAGCACATCGCCATTCAAGATGCTCAGAGACATCATCCAACAACTCAATGCATACCAAGTAATATGCGAGAATATGCCAGTCAATGCGTCCAATATCCCTGAGTGGAAGAAACGCGTTGATTTCATTTTGATATCGCCGCGGGAATGCTTGGGAAATATCACGTGACTGACCGGTGCACAGAGTGTAAATTACCCTATCGAGTAAATTATCATAGTGAATTGCCCTTTGTCCGACTCACTGCTCCCACGCTGACTCGTGTCCTCGACCTCTCTCTCCCCTTTGCTCACTCTCTCACTCACTCAATCTGCTAGAGTAGCATAGTCATACCTTATTCCTCGGCGAATCCTTTCAGTCAGCTAGTCTCCTGCCCATCTACACCGTCCATTCATACATCTCAGATCATCTGTAGAGGACTCTCCATACACATATATCCCCTTGCGACCTCTCCTCCACAGCATTCCTTGTTTGGCTTGTTTGTCGCTTGACAATTTTATCTTCGACAGCGCTCAACTCTTCATCGAGCATTGTCAGCGCTTGATATCGTCGTGCAATCCTGAACACCTTACAGCTTCTCGTCTCAACATTCTATCAACACTAGCATGCCGACATAAACATACCACTTCGCCACCCAGCCAAAACAAAGACCACACGAATCAGCCTGGTCGAATTCACTATACTATCCTCGTATCATGTCAGTGCCGACTGACCCGTCGCCGGCACTGTCACATCGCTCTCCGCTCCCTCGACGGACATTTGAGCGCTCGCAATCGCAACAGATCGCTTCGGCTCTCGACGTCGATCTATCCCTGCCAACGGCGATTTCTCACTTGGTCAACCACCTCTTGCAACCTCTTGCTTCGCACTACCCTTCGAGCACTCTTGCAAAATTGCGCCATGAGCTCTGTTCCCATCTCGAGCAGCTCTTTGCACCGACTTGGGAAGAACCTCACCCTCAACACGGTTCAGGTTATCGCTCCCTGATATGTACTCGACAGCTCGGTCTTCCTTTGGTAGTCAGAGAAGCTGCCGAAAGAGCTGGCGTCGATGCGAACAGTTGGAAGAAGGCCTTGAGCTCGGGCAGAGGGAAGAAGGACGATGAGGAATGGGAGGCATGGTGCGATCCAGGCGCAGTATACTGGCGGTATGGCGGGTGGGAGTGGGAAGACGTCGGATTTGAACCTGTCAAGCTGGTCAGGGGTGAGTACAATTCGCAACGACAAGTGTCACGGAACAATTTCGTTGATCTGCTAAGCTAACTTAATCATGTTTCGCAGAACCTGTTCAGACCATCTGGCAAGGCGGCTCATCCGAGTTTACTCCTCTGGCGACGTCCCAACATGCTCTCACTCCTGCTCGACCGTCGTTTGCCATTCCAATCCGCGCACCTACAGTCTTTGCCATTCCCCCAACACCTGCTCCTCCACCGACCCAAGTGATCTTCCCTCCTTCTCCGCTCGACGGCGCAAGTGTATCTCGCCCTTCGTCTCCTGTCTTTGGTCTCTTGTCCCATTCAAACACTGCTGGATCATCCGACCACGTTCCATCAGCCCTTGTCATGCAGTCCGAACTGGGTCTTGGACCAGCACCATATTTCCATCGTTCGACCTCGCCTTCGATCTCAGACGCGTCAAGTCTGGCTTCAGCGTTCTCGCTGGGCGTTCAGTCACGCTCAGTGACCGGTTCTTCGATCGAGAGTGCGGAATCAAGCGAAAGTCAAGCACACAACTATACTCGAGCGAACATGACTCGCGGCACTCATCGCGGTTCCGAAAGCCTCAGCTCTGTCGCCTCTTCAGCGTCAGAGTCCAACTCGGGTCACACCCAATTACTCACTCCCGCTTCTCGTCCTGGCTCGGCCGATCCGTTCAACGTCAATGTTCCCCATCTGTCGATGAGAGATACGCACAAGGATAAGGATCGCTCGGAGCGTGCGGACCGAGAGAAAGAGCATGAACGCGAACTCGTCAGAATGCGCAAGATCACTCCTCCTATGCTAGCCTTGCGCGGACGCACCCCTTCACCTAGTACTCCCGACAATCTGTCTACCACTCCTGGTACTGAGACCACCATCACACCCAACTCCGCATTACCGCCCACCCCTTCTGTCACGCCCTACGATGGTGGAAACGTTACCGTCTTAGGCGGAGGTGTCAAACTTGGTGGAGCAAGCAACGCTGGTTCAAGATCCGTCTCATCCATGTCTCACCGTTCGACTTCAGGAGGAAACGGGATGGATCGATCTCGTTCACCATCCGTCTCTCTCGCCTCACGAGCGCTCAGCACAGCCCTTGGTCCGAATGCCAATGGCTCGTCCGACGGTGGAGAAGGCCTACCGATACCATCGGGTCGAAAGCAGCGGACTCGTAGGCGCATCATGCCCACATATCTGGGTCATTTGGGCCAACCAGGAGTAGGAGGACCAATAATGGGAGTTTTTGGCCAATTTGCTGGTAAATCCCAAGGACCACCTGCGCCTGGGGCATACGTCCCTCACGTAGGAGTTGGGATGGCCCCGCCTTCTGTAGTAGCAATGGGAGGAGCTGGGATGGCCAACACGCTTGGAATAAGGCCTGCGAATCTTGGCTTGCAGAGGATGGCTTAGGATATAAGCCTGCATTCATACACATATCTTCTTTTGGTTTTCGTTCTCATTTCGCGTACAAAATTTACCTTCGTCTTCCCTCAGCTTCTCTACTCGACTTTTGTCTGATCAGACGAAATATGGTAGCGATGCTGAGCGGATTTATATACCTTCTTCTACACAACTTCGGTTTCGATCTATCTCTTGAAAAATATTAGCATTTCGACTTTTGACTCTTCTACTTTCGACTTTCGTCTTTTTTTCCAGACCTTAGCATCTGAGCATTTCTGGAGGAATGCATCACATATCATCGTTCAAAGAATCTCCACGCGACCGTTCCAAGGCTATGTAGCCAACATGGTATGAAATACAATCAAGCACAGGTAAAGTGGTCGAAACGGCAGCTCAGCTAGGCAGAAGACGCTCAATGCGCGGAGTTGACGATAGATCGCATATGATATGAATCCGATGGTCCGCGCAGCGACTAGTGTACATGCTATGCATATCACACCAGTACTCATGTTGATGCTCGGCTAGTGCAAAAGTACTCCTAGCCCTTTCCAGCTCTTGACAACAGGCTTGATGGCGGACAGGGCTTTTTCCATATTATCCTCCATCAACCCACTTCCACCCGATTCTACGGCTTCAGCCAAGATAGTATCTCTTCCTAGCCACGCTTGATCAATATCGTTTTCTAGGCGTATGCGGAATTCTACTATAGTTGATTGTAGCGATTTGCCGAGTTCCACATGATCGCCTGAAGCTAGAGTCAGGTGACGCAGGAGCGTTGTCGCTTCGGCTATTACAGTATTTCAATCAGTCCAAGACCCAATTGAAGGCTTGTGGTAGATGCGAGGTTGCGAAGAGTCGTTTGTACCCACCGCTCTTCTCATCTACTCGAATGACGAGTCGCCCGATACTAGCTACCAGATACTCGTACTCGTCCACGGTGCCTTTACGTCCAGTAGCTTTCTTTTTGGCCTTTTTCGACTTGGACGTTTGCCTACCACCGATTAAGTATGTCAGCTAGCTCTCTTTCTACTCCAATCAAATAATGCGGAGTTTATGAAAAGGAGAAGCGATGGCTATGACAAGACTCACCCGGTCATACGCGTAGTTTGCGAGAACACTGTCGTTGGCGCTACGGTATATCTCGTGAACGCCGTAGCGACAGTAGTAGCGTTAGTGGCCACGTCGACTCCCTCGATATCAGGATCTCTATCGACGATGTAGAATGCATCTGGCACACAAAATGTCAGAGATCAGCTTCGATTCTGTGTCAAGACGGAATTCGCAGAATGCAATGAATAGCTCACCTGGATCTTGTTCCTTGATCCGCCGCAATTCAATAATCCGTTTCATCTCCTTGTCCAATTGTCCCTCCATTTCCTCGAATACTTCCACGAGTACCTCGTGAGCCTCTTCGAGACCTGGATGAATCATCGCTTCGATCAAGTCCACCCTATCTCGAGTGGACACCTATAACGAACAGAATCAGAACAGTACTATTGACGTAGATGTCTCTCTCACCACTCGGTACGCTTCTGCGAATTCTGCTCCGCGACACAGCACATCGACGGCACTATCGACATCGTCGACGTGTTCGAGGAAGACCTGCGCGGCTTCGAGGTGTCTTCCGCGAGAAGCAAGGTGGTCTGTTCTCACTTATATTAGCTTTCTCTTCTCCATGGTACATAGCAGACCCACCCGTCACTCGCTCAGCCATTTCCACCAGTTTATCTCTCTCCACGCTTTCTTTCTTGGCCAAAGTGAACAGTTCTCTCCAAGCATGAGCTTTCTCATACGCTTTCAGTGCTTTCTCATTCTTGCCCGCTAACACGTATGCTGCCCGAGGTAGTCTCATCAGTCCCACTTCTCGATCACTCTACTAGCGCACAACTCACACAAAGCTGCATCGGCGAAATCTCTTCGGTCAAACAGGTAATCGCCATAAAGATCGTGGATCACCTAATATAAGCATAAATGTCAGTTATGCCTTACAGTATAGATCAAAGCGAGTAGGCGAGAGCGACTAACAGGAAGATGGGGCTCATCCCCTGCGTATAATGCGAAAGCCTCGTCGTACAGCTCATATCGCGAGAGATACGAAGCAGCATCTTCGAAGCGTGATGGGCCTAGTGAGTCGTCAGTTGTCGTCCTGACATACGCTGACCAAAACGAAGCACTGACCAGCTTGCTGCAAGCTTCTTAAAGCGCTTTCTCGTCTACCGAGATGGTCATCGATTCTGAATCTTTGCTCCCACTTGTCCAAAGCTCGAAGTTCCCTCAAGAACGGTAGATACTCCTTAGGATCCTATCACGCGGAGAAGTGTCATGATCAGCGATCAACATTGATCCGTCGATGGGGGCAGATATGGGCAGCATTCTTGACCCACCTTCTGCGAGTACTGCGCAACCATCAAGACCAGTTGGAAATTGTACATTCCCAAAGCGACGTCGTACAATTTGTTGACGTCAGAGAGGAAGATGATATACTTGATAGCATCTTCAACGATCTCGGGGTGGTCGACTAGAAATGGTCGCTTTCCGTTAGCACCCTTCATCATACTCGATGTAGAGAAAAGGACAGCAAAGCCAACCTTGCAGTTGGAGCAGCACGCGTAGACCAGCTTCGTAGTCGGCTGGTTGCTTGCAGACGTGCGTAGTGAGGATCGTCTCAACGTATCCTTGCAGGTCTTTCTGTTCTAGTATGACGCGGAGGGCATCGCACACAGAATTGACCTTATCGATTGTTTTCGACGAACTGCTTCAGGCTGAGTCAGCCTACGGGTCATGTGGTCACACTGAATCTCACTCACGATGATGAGGGTTCTCGACCTCGGTCCGCATATAGAACGCGCGCTGAATCTGCCGAGCTGTTTGTGCGTGAGCTGGAGCTTTTCGTTCATGACAATAGAAGCAACCTACTTCAGAGCCGAAACGAAGAGGTTCAAGTAATCTACTTCTGGGATCTGTGCAACAAAGTCCTTGAGATTCGCCATGAACTGTACAGGATCGAGGTCGTAAAGAATGTTCAGGTCCAGCCGATGCTTTCGGCAGGTGATGAAAGCGTTCCGGTATGCGCCACTGCGGGGAAACGGTCACATTGGTGTCAGTCGGAAAATATTCAAACGACTGCCTGAAAAGTAAAACAATGACACTCACGACAAGACATCTTGCTTGACTACCGCCAATACCAGAGCTCGGGGGTAAACTGTCTCCAAGTTTCCTCTAGGCATCTGAAGGACTAAAGTCATGGAGCTCGGACAAGCAGTGACAATCACTGAACCTCTCTCGACTCTCCTCTTTTCCCACTCCATCTCATGCGGAAGAAGATCTTCGCCTTCAGCCAACCGTTTGAGTATGCCCAAGGGTGCGTAATGCGAGCTCTGCGAAGACGTAGTATAGATCAAGAAGGTTGGAGTGAGGGTGAAAGAGGTTACTGATGAGGCAATTGACGTTGACTCATACGATGTGCCAGGAACTGAGAGCGATGCGACGTGTAGTTTGCCGTTGGGCGAGAGGGCGAACATGAGCGATGTCTCCAGAGAAAGGCTGACTGCCGTTGGTCGGGCACAGAGAGCCAGGTCCTCAGGTGTCTTGGGCGAGAAATTTGCAACTACAGACGAGATGAGCCATGATTTTTGACACGTCGCTCGCTTGAGCTTACCACAATTGACATTGCCATCGGCGTCCAAGAATAACAGCTCGCCCTGTGCATCCCACAGCAATCGCTCAACGTTTCCGCCAACAATCGTCTCGTCCGTCTCCTTATCACCTGGTATCATATCGATCCGACAAGCGTCCTCGCCAGTCCATGATAGTACAGCGACTTTGCCCTCTGGCCCAAGAGCGATCTGCTTGGGCAACCGGACATGATCGCCGGCTGAGGGGGTAACGAAACGCAGCGTGGGTTCGGCAACTTTGCCGCCGCCACGAAGCTTTGAACCGCTCTTCGGGTCGGGCAATCTCGTGTTTAGATCCCATACTTGAACAGTCCCGTCCGTGTACACGATCGCCACTGCGTCTTCAGTATGTGACAGGCTGACATGTACCGGTGTCGAGAGGAGGTCAAGCGTGTAGGACGACATGGGTGGCGGGGTATTTTGTGTTCTGAACGGAGTAACGAGCAGTCTCTCTACGCTCATAGTCGATCAGTGACATTTCTCCTGGCTATAATGATGATTATCACTCACTTCCATCCACGACTGCAACAGTCGCAGTATCATGAGGCATAGGTAGACGTGCAGTGTAAGTATCCCAGACGAATGATCGCATATGCACATGATCTTTGAAAGGGACCGATCAGCTGAATTCGGTAGACCGTAGAGCGACCACTCACTCTCGCCAAGAATGTACAGCGACAAAGGTTGCTCGGGGTGCCACTTGAGCCCTATGAAACGAGGAGACGCTGATTGGTGGGAGAAGATCTCTTGCTTTAGGTAGTAGTGATAGTTCTTCATCGACCACAGCTGGACTGTGAATGCAAGAGACAACATCAGCAGAGATTCTACATCGAGTGCACCACGACTCGACTCACCGACATCCCTGTCCTTGCGCTCCACCCAGATCGCTAAAACCTCTGAATCTGCATTCCACGCCATATCTCTAACCCTCCCATCTTTCCAGACTGGCTTGTCCTCTCTCAACTCGAAACCACCATGACGCAGTCCATTCCTTTCTAGCATCGCGATATCCCATCTGCCTTCTCTCCCTTCGCCTCCACCCTCATACCCATATCTGACCAAGGAGCTGATAAGATTACCACTCGGTCTCCAGCTCAGACCCGGTTCTAGACCGGGTAACGATTCGGACGTAGCTGATAATTTCGGCATGAAGCCTGCGTTGGGATCCCGGGAATATATCCTGACTTGTCTTCGAGCTTGTTGTTTATCGCTGTAGAAGTCAAGCGAGGAGATGGCAAAGAATGCGGCATCACCACGGAAAGTGATGCGCGGTAAGCCATCATCGGTCGGATGGGACAGCGAGGTAGGTACAGCAGATGGAGCTTTGGCAGCGGCCTTGCCTAAAGAGCCGTGAAATTGGGTCTGTTTGGATCCCCAGCCAACATTGATGAATTCGTCTGGAGCACTCGTATCAGCTAAAGCTCCATCTGAATGGATGTTGGTCTAGCAGACATACCTTCGCCAAAGTCTTCAGTCCGCAATGGCTCTTCGTGAATGACATCAAAATACCTAGTCATACACACGAGATTGTCCTCGCCTAACGCCAGGAAAAGGAGGTATGAGCGATATGACGAAAGATATGACTGCATTACATACCAGTGACCAATATCAAGTGCTCGTCGTCTGGCGACCACGCAGCAGCCTTGATTCCACTATCGATACTGCCGACCACCTCGATCTGGTAACATGGTTAGTAATTGTTGTGTTGACTGCATCGTACTAAAGGACAACTTACTGGTGCTGGTCCACCATCTGGACCTTCTAGAGTCAATGTTGCGATGTCTCCTCCAGCGAGCAGGATGACGAGCGACTTGTCATCTGGCATGAAATGGAGGTCCACCGTCTCCCCCAAGTGATCGGGTTTTGGGAAGGGTGCAACTACGGGAGATGAGAAGGAGCCAACGATCTGGAAAGGCGTTAGAGCTACTATTCGGACAGAGCAGGAAGACGAAGCTCACCTCTGGCTCGCCGCCTACTTCTTCCAGTCCTTGCAGCCGAAAAATGTCCACCTCCACCCCTCCATCGTCCTCAGCTGGTTGTTCCACAGCAACGTATACTGCTCCGCTCTCTGGGTCAATAGCGAGGTTCGAAGCGCGGGACGAGCTCCCTGCCTGAGCCAAGGAGGGAACCTTGAGCCCTAGTGGTGTCAGATTTCTCATGGTGTCTGACTATCAACGTATGTAGTGCCAAAAGACAAGTTGAACAGCGAAATGAAGCGGTTTGACCAAAATTCTGTGGATGACATGAAGCGGCCAAATACAGCAGCGGCGATCGCCGCTCACCAATTACTATTGTTCCGGAAAGCATGAGTAATGAGCACGAATCCGGTGCTGCCTTACCTCGCTTTCGACTTGTCTTCTTATACATTTCGCGCTTACCAACAAGCACAGCAAACATGTCTGACCCAACGATCAAAGGCCTCCCGCCACCTCCAACGACCTACGACGGTTCTGGGTTCCGTATCGCCATTGTTCACGCGAGGTGGAATGACGCCGTCATCAAGGCTCTTGTCGATGGAACCGTAAAGAAGTTGAAGGAGCAAGGTGTGAAAGAGGAGAACATTGTCATCAAGACTGTTCCGGGCAGTTATGAGCTGCCTTTCGCCACGCAGAAGTGAGATTGACTTCTCTCTAAGCAACAGCGGTATTGAAGGTCTGCAACTATCGCTGACTGCTGTATATCTCCGTGCAGACTTATCGAAGCGGGCAAGACGCAATCCTCCAACGCGGCCCCGTCCATGCTGCAAAGCACGACCAATCTCCTCTCCTTGATCGACACACCTTCCACGTCCAGTCCGACGTCTGCCACGGCTGCTAAGCCCTCCAGCGCCTCAGGAAGTGCTGCTGGAGCCTCCACTGCGCCTTTTGATGCTGTGATCTCTATCGGGTGCTTGATCAAGGGTTCAACAATGCATTTCGAGTACATCTGCGACGCGGTCACTAAGGGCCTTATGCGCATTCAACTCGATACCGGCACACCAGTCATCTTTGGCGTTCTTACGGCTCTAACCGATGATCAGGCATTGGAACGAGCGGGTATCGGAAGGACGGAGAAGGGCAAGGGTCACAGTGAGTTGTTATGCAGCTGCTTTGTGCTTCAACTCTGCCAAACTTCAGCTGACGGACACGAATCTGCATAGACCACGGAGAGGACTGGGCTCTTGCCGCAGTCGAGCTCGCGGCGCAGACCAAAGAGTGGTCAAAGGGCATTCTCTGAAATGGCTTCATACAGGCGCAATCATAGACGAAGAAGAGCAACAAATGCATATGTTCAGTGACTAGAACCGAAGATTGACAGGACTGCTCACACGTCCAGCTGGGTAAGTGGGAGAGTGTCGGCTCCTCTGAGCCAACATCAACTCAACAGTGGCAACGCAACGATTGATGGCTATTTTCGCAAATCCAAGCGGAATGGTATCACGCATGTCTCAACTCACAAACCCATTTCTTTCCACTCAATGGCTAGTGAGACCATTTGAATGATCAATGCGTCTCCACCAATCGAGAAAAAAATTGCGGGGTGACACTAACATATCCTGTCTCACCGCCGCCGTGCAGCTTATTGCATTGCATTGTATATGCTGTATGAAATGAAACGCGCGCTGATCCACCTCGTGATCTCATCGAGCACGAGTGATTCCGACCTTTGACCTATCTTGTCACCTATATATTGGTCTGTCCATAGATCCGCAGCACTCCCACATTCCGCATTACGATTGCAAGTTTGCCTCCTATCACGCTCATTCATAATCACAGTCTTTACGAACATGTTTCCTATTGCCAAGCTGCTCCCAGGAGGAGGCCGAATCACCGTAAGTCCACTCGACTCTATCATAACTCTATCAATCTCGCGTCTCGCTGATGACTGGACTCGGGCATACAGCTCTTTTCCAGCTTCGTTGGTATTCTCGCATTCTACCATTCGCTCGCTTCTGAATCAGACTACCTTATATCCGTCGCTTCACTTAGCGCCGCGTCAATGGTCATGTACACTACTATGAGCTGTGCTTTGCTCGTCAATTCGATCCAAGGGTGAGCAACAACTTCCATGGCGGTCATCACATCTAATAGTTGGCTGACGAGAGACGCTTGACTTGTAGACGCCACGAGAGACTTCTTACCGGGAGCAAGCGGGCTTCATGGACGAACAGAGCCAACTTGCAGCTTGGGCTTACAGTTTCTCAATGCACTCTCTGGCTTAGTGAGTTGACAGTTACGCTATTGTCACTGACAACGTAGCGTACATAGGAGTGTTTGTTGCCGACCTCTTCGCCGAGTATTCGCACGGCTCATCGCTGAATTGTCCCTCTGCTCGATGCGGCAACTACTTTTTCGCCTTGTCATTCGGATATATCCAATTCTTCCTCGTCTTCATCCAATTGATCGCATTCGCGCTTGTCGTCATCGAAATCAAGGGGTCGCCTCGACGCGTCATCTCTGATCGGTCATTGGGTCAGCTTCTGGCGAGACAGATGGACGAGCTTGTACAATTACGAGAAGAAGCGAAGCGGGTTCGAGCAGAGAAAGTATACGGTGTTAATCGACCACGAGCAAGTAGTCTGGGTTCGACCACCGGCGGGGGAGTGGGTGGGATGACGGGCGCGAGCGAGATGATTCGTTTCGGAGAACATATCACTTTTACACTTACTCCCGGTTCGCCCGAGGGCGCAAGGCGACGAACGAGGACCATCTCAGTAGAATCTGGATTAGGCAAAATACGACCCGACGAAGCCAAGCTGTGCGTCCGAGGTCGAGTCGTTCCTATAACGACGGACGTTCCGTCAGGCGACACGAGCATGGAGCTACAGCGAATTCGCGCTGGATATAAGAGTCAAGTGGAGAACGGACGATACCCCGTTCCCGGCTGCTCGGACGGGGTCCAAACTCCCAAAACCCAAACCCAATCCCGGGGTCGACACGTCGCGGTCTGCTTCGATATCTTTGACGAGGACGAAGAGCTGGTGTCAGGAACGCCGATCAATTCTTCATCAGCAGCATCGGCATCAGTGTCGAACGATTACTTTGCACGCAGACCGAGCGCTGGAAGAACGCTTTACCCGCTCATCATGGACACTCCCCCTCAGAATCCAGGATTGACTTACTCGCCTACTTCCTCGGTCGATAGTCCGGGACTAGACGATTTGCCAGTTCAAAGTGATAAAGGATCGTTACGTGAGCCTAGATCATCGAGGAAGGGCAGATCGCCAAGGAAAACCAGGCCAATCCTCTTCGACGCAAGGGATGTCGAGTCGCTTAATTAGGACCAAGGATACATGTCAGATACGGCGTGCAAAGCCACTTCCTCTCAGCATAGCTCTTCTCGGTGCATGACGTTTCCGACTCCTGCATCAGTGCGATATGTTACCCTTGCCTCAGCTATAACAAACCTGGTGTAAAAGCTTGTCTTGACAGTGGCGCAGTGAAAGCCAAAATCCATCACGTCGCGTCTCCTAAGCATGATACACGGCGTTTCGGACATTCGGGCAAGTGGCATTAACTGGGATACAGTTCGCCTAGTGGGAAGAGAGTGTTCGTCGATTAAGAATGCACCTTGCATTTTATCCAAGCAAGGAGCGCGATAACGATGTCTCCATGCATGTCTCGTATGTTACAGTGGTCTAGCATGCATGCTCAATTATCGGGAAGAAAGAGAAGCAACGTTCAGGCAATGTAAACCGTTTGCATAACAATGGGCCAGACGCCTAATTACCGAATGAGATCCCCCCATACGCGGTGACCCCGCGCCTAAATGAGTCATGCGTGTTCACCAGTAACATGACCACCAAGCCTCCTATATCCATACCTCTACCTCTTCTTACAGCGTTTGCTGGCAATACATACAATCTGCTCTCCTTTACTTTCGTTTCGAGCATACATCGCGCGCTTCATACGACGTTGCAGCGACCCGTTGAAACCGCGACCGAGAGTAAAAAAGAGAGAATAGCTTGGGACAGGGGCGGATTGGTATAGGGGATAGTTAACAGTTCAACTTTGTTCGTCCGCCGCGCGGGCCAGCGTATCAAGCGCGGCAAAGGAGTGATAACTTTCGCCCTCGATCCTGCATCGTGATCTACCATGTCGTCGCCTTCGAGGAACGGACATGGCGTGTGGAGCTTGATCAATGGTAACGGGGACAGAAGGGGGTCAGTGGAATATCAACAACAACCCGTTGCGTCATCTTCGCGACGTCCGTCGACCGCATCTATACACAATTCACCGTCATCAACATCATCGCGTCGTCGAGATGATGGGCCATCCACAGCCCGACTCCCGAGGATAACCACGTCGCATGCGCTGCAGGATAGCGATGGAGAAGATGGAACAGGTGCAGGGAGCGGAAACGGACCTAGAAGTGCACCTGCCGCTGGACCGCTTCGACCGCCGCCAAACGGCAATCTACCTCTTCGCTCATCTTCTTCCCCCGATCCTTGGCTCTCGCACTCTCTCTCCCGACAGAGTTCACCATCCACCTCTCCAGTCGATCATCGCCCAAACCTCGCTTCATCACCTTATGACCGCCGACCACCGTCACGAGCCCTTCCAGACCCAGAAAGAGATCGTACCGTTACTCCTCAAGCCTCCAACCAATCACTAGCGAGTCAATCCACTCCAACACAAGATGCAAACGGAGCAAGCGGAGCAGGTACATTACAATGGCCTCAACCGCGCACTGCTCCTCGACGCGACGGCACTTCCTGCGGTCAGTGTGGTCAGACCGTACACGGTCAATTCGTCAGAGCTATGGGCAAGGTCTATCATCTCAATTGTTTCCGATGCAAGGTGCGTCTTCAACTCACTGACTCGATCGCATCGTTAGACCGCATATACTGATTGCGTGTGAGCAGGACTGCAACAAGGTTGTAGCGCAAAAGTTCTTCCCTGTAGAAGACGGAGATGGCATATACCCCCTGTGCGAGAGGGACTATTTCGCCCGCCTTGATCTGATTTGCGCAAAGTGTGATCAAGCATTACGAGCGAGCTACATCACTGCGTGTGGTGAGTCCTATTCCATGTGGATATATCTGACGATGCTCAGGCAATAAATACCACGTCGAGCATTTCACTTGCTCTGAATGTGATGTTCTCTTCGGCCCCAACGATTCGTACTATGAGCATGGCGGCAAAGTTTGTGAGTGCCTTTGGATTGCGCTTTGCAGTCATCAGCGCTTATACTGTGACAGATTGCCATTATCACTATTCTACGCAATTCGCGGTCAAATGCGTTGGCTGTGAGAGCGCCATCCTCAAACAGTTTGTGGAGATGAATAGAAACGGACGGAATGAGTGTTGGCATCCTGAGTGTTATATGATATCGAAGGTGAGTTGGCAGCGACCTGGAACTGCGCTAATGTCAGTTCTGGAACGTCCGGCTTGCGTCGAAAACATTCAACACCCCCGCGAGTTCGGCAGTCTCATCGACAGTATCCCTTCTTGAGATGTCGTCCGCCACCGCGCCAGGCGCGCCTCTCACCATAGCCTCCGCGGCCACTGTGCCGACCCCCAGTCCTGGATCAGACATGGGACTATCGCCGAGCGAGTTGAAGGATAGACAAGAAGCGATGGAAATGAAAGTGCAGCAAATATGGCACGTCCTTTCAGGTTACGAAGAGAGCTCGGCAGCTCTTATCGGTGAGATGCTACGCGCGGTCAACGACAGACGGCTGCTTGATATCATTCTGCTGGCGGAGCGGTTCATCCTGCATGTGGAGACGTTATTTGCTGTCATCGACGATCTGGAGGCGCAGTTCGCTATAGCAGGAGCCAAAGGTGAGTTTTGACGGTCCTCCCAGTCGCTGACCATTCAGGTATGGCGCATTCCCGCGAAGCCAAGCAATTGTGTCGCAAACTTGTCAATCTGTTCTCCACGATGTCCCAAATATCCCCACAAGGCGGTCCAACGCCTAATAACACCGAATTATTCACTTTGATCACCCAACTCGCACACTATCTGAAAATCCTGATACGTATCGCTCTTACCGCTTCTATCAAGCTTGAGCGAGACCATGGCAACACCACAGCGATGCCCACGTGCCTTGCTCGGCTCAATTTGCTGGCGATGGACGGCGGTGACCCGACAGTCACGAAGCGTGGTGCGGTGTCCGAGATACCCACGCCAAAGCCATCCATCCGGGCGGAGGAAAGGGATGGTGGGGCGTCGGCCGGAGACGAAGAACAGTTGAAACGAAGCATTGATGCTTTGACGAGGCAACCGCAAGGTTTCATCTCTAGCACACAAGGTATCGCTTATGGCTACCGGAGTTTAGCAGTGAGTTTACCTTGTCAAGAGTGCCGCTAACTTTGCAGCCCGAAATCACCGGTGAGACAACGCTTCGAGGACCTCAGGAAGAAAATTTCATTCCTCCAGAAGGCTGCGCACATTGCAGTTCGGCAATCGAGGAAGATTGCGTTCGTCTTGGCATGTTCAATCGATGGCATTCGGCGTGTGTCATCTGCATCGTTTGTGGGGAAAAGTCCATCATGCCACCGAGAGAGGATACAGACGATGGGTCATCACATTCACATGGCGATGGCCCCTTAGCGGTCAAAGCTCTTGTTCGACGACCTCCTGCTCGTGTCGATTTCTTCTGGTTCGAGCCCATAGATCGTGTGCCGGACACAATATATTGCGGTATTCACCAAACCCCCAAGTCGAAACAAGGGTTCCAATCGGTCTCTCGGCTTGAGCAATACGCCTTCCTCTTGCACATAGCCCTTCGTCGCTTATACGTTCATTTCCGAATACATCATGATTTGGAAAGTGGTGAGTGATGTTGCTGTCTCGTATACGTCAACACTGACCTGGTATCAGTGCGCGGTCATTCGAGTTCCGAACACGAGGTCAAACGCGTCAAATCCGTAACACTTGACCGCAAGCTCTCTTCTACCGCTCGTCTTCCCCAAAGGTCCATGGTAATCGAAAGCCCCGCTGGACGAATGGCCGATGCCAATGGACAAGTCGTTTCGGCACGTACTGAACCGGCGACATTACAAGTTCCCGACAACCCTCCTCTCGAAGTCAATCCTGATGACCCGCCTGGTTCTGCGACGGTCGATTTCATCCGACCGCATTTCGCGCGAAACAACACTTCAGTCATGATTATTAACGAGAATACGGAGGAAGATCCGAACGACATGTCCTTGCCGTCCATAGTCCAAGAAGACGATGCCATCACACTGGGTGATATACCAATGCTGGCGGATCCTGCGAGAGAGAGACGTTCGGATGGACAGATATTCATGTGCGATCTTAACCCCCTCCAATCGCTCATCATCAAGCACTTCGCCCTGCTTCAGCTTCAGAAATCTGGTTTGGGTCATTTGATCGAGCTGGATGAGGTGTTGGAATTGTTAGAAGTGAGGAAGTCACAATGGTGGAATAAGATCTTCAAGGGAAACGCCAAGAAGGACCAGAAGAAGAAAGGTGAGCTCAACCTTGAGCGGCTTGTGCTGATGATCAGGTGTGTTTGGGGTACCTATCGAAATCCTGGTGGAGCGGACTGGGTCCGACTCTCAGCAGGGTGCTTCGAACACCCTACTTCGTGTGCCCGAATTCATTGAAGACATTATCTTGACCATGCGTCAGATGGGTGAGCTGGGTCTTGCTGCACATGCGCGACAACAGCTGACACTATTCGTAGATATGGCTGTCGAGGGCATTTTCAGGAAAAATGGAAATATCAGACGACTACAACAAGTATCCGAAGCGCTTGACAAGGACTCTACCACTGTGAACTTATCGGAAGAGAACCCGGTGCAGCTTGCAGCGCTGCTCAAGCGGTTCTTGAGAGAGTTGCCCGATCCCCTTCTCACCTTTCGCTTGCACAAGCTATTCTGTGCAGCTGCCTGTGAGTACTCGATAACATGACATCACACTCTGCATTGGAGGTACAGAGCTACGTTGACGCCTCTTTAGCGTTACAAAATGCCGAGGATCGTCGACGATGCTTGCATCTCCTTGTCGTGTTATTACCGAAATACAACCGGGATACAATGGAAGTACTCTTTGTGTTCCTCAAATGGGTTGCGTCGTTCTCGTACAGAGATGAAGAGACCGGTTCTCGGATGGACATCGCCAACCTCGCGACGGTTGTTTGCCCTTCCATCCTGTACGCAAAGGGTGCCAACGCTGCACGAGACGAGAGCTTCATTGCAATCCAGGCGGTGCAAGACTTGATGGAGAATCAGGACGAGTACTTTTTCGTTCCGCCCGATTTGCTATTCGTCATCAACGAGAATATATATTCGATCTTCGCCAAGGAGCTGGACCTGCCGCCGAAGGAAATTCATCGACACTGCTCGAAATACATGCAGGCGAGAGGTGCCGCTCTTCCACCCAACGCGCAGAGACATGCTATGGGTATGGGTATGGGATTGCCGCCATCTAACTCGACTTCGATCCAGCAAATCCGAGATCGACCTAGTGATTCTCGTCTGAGCGCACATCGTTCCGACGGGAATATTGCTAGTGGTGGGATGAACAACATGAACATGACGATGGATTCGGCGTCAACTTATCGGCCGCCACTAGCTCCAGGGTCTAACGCGGCACAAAGCCGCCCGACCAGCTGGATTCAGCATCAAACCGCCTCATCTCGTGGCTCGCAACAGTCTCTTCACCAAACTCTCAACTCCCCTAGTCCTTCGTCAAATGCCGCACCATGGAGACCCGGTGGCGGTCCGTTCCAGGGTAGTGCAGTGAGCGCGAATGGTTCTAGGAACTCTTCTAGAGGTTCGGCACCGTCATCACCTGGTCCGGGAGAAGAGAGGGAGAGAAGATCTTTCCAAATGGACAGGGAGAGGTCTTGGACACCGGACCAGCCGCCTCAAGCACAGCACAGCATTCATCCTCTGGCTCATTCTCAGCGGTAGCCATTGCGCAAAAATGAACTGCTACTCAGGAGTGCAAGACATGACATCACATTCTTCGAACTATCACCGGACCAATCCCTTGCTTACATGACACGACGAAACGAGGGACAGACAGATGAAATGGACTGGCAAGGACAGCAAGGGTTCCATGGACAATTTCGACTTTCTTGTGCTTGTGCTTGAATCAGTAACGAGGTATCCTTTAACGAATATTTTTTCTTGTTTGTATGACACGAGGAGATCTAGCCGGTACGAGCACTGCGCTGCGCTGCACCGTGCTTGTCGAAGTGAACTGCGAGAATGCATAATTTGCATAGTCGTACAACTCTGATACGACGATAGATGCTCCTGAGGCAGATACAACATAAATAAGATTGACTGTATTGATCATTTGCTCTCGCCAAAATCGACCGCAGCAATGATCCATATAGTCTCGTACTCGACTGGTACCGCTGTTCCTAATACGGATGACGCTTCTACTCCTGATGATGTCGATTGAGCATCGACCCAGCCCAGCCCTTCACTGAGGACACAATCCTGCAGAGCCGTCTTTACGCGAACATCCTGCCAGCCAGTCTGCCTTCTTACGGCTTGCCGAGTTAAAAGACCGCCTGACGTTGCTGCTAAGGCTAGTAAAGTCGTTTGGTCCGTATTCAGTTCGCGCGGAATGGTGCGGATGTAGATCGGTTCGTCTTTTGGGAACTGGGATGAGGTGGAAGAGAAGCGTGATTGTGATTGACCGAAGTTGGTTAAGTGAGAGGAAGTGGTGTCCGAAGCTCGATGTACTGTGTAGCCCGCTTTGAGCGGACGGAGCAAGTCGAGAGCCCGCAGTATGTCCTCTGGAGTCACTGTGCTTTCTGTGATAGCTTGCTTCCCACTGTTCGTAGGCGACATAATTGTGGTAGTGGTAGTGGGAGTAGCAGTGGTGGTGGTACTCCGACGCACTTCGCCTCTGCGTAACCTATCTACGCGCCGGATCAAATCGCGCATTTCAATCACACCTCCGTTCTGCGCTCGCGTAGAGACACAGACATCAACCACTTGCACCGCTAGATCATACTCCCATTCTCCCAAACCGAGTATATCGCCCCAAAACCCTTTACTCCCTTTACCGGCGCTCCCGGACCCAGAACCAGAGCCGGCGAGGGGATCTACACCTATTGCAGCGCACATCTTCTGAAATTGATGCCTGAACGCTGGATCTTTACGGATATCATCTCGATGTTGAGTAGCAAACGTGATTAGCGCAGCGCGAAATGTCTCGAGCGATGTTTGTAAAGTAGATAATTGGTTGTTCAGCACTGAAGAAGAGAGCGAAGAGTAGGATGTGGTCGTCGTTGTATGTCTCGATAAAGCCGAGATGCCCGCGCCTTTCCGCATGGCGATGGGTATCAAGTGGAGATGTCAAGCAAGTTGTAGGGAAGCTTTGCCAAAGTCGGTCTGTTCGTGTAGTTGTGTGTGTGTGACAAAGAGATAGTTAGTAGATAGCCCATAGCCATTTGTCGAGTGATTGATCGATTATCAGCGTGGCCCCGCATTCAGAATCGTAACACGAATCATCGGATCTGCCAATCCTCGACACTTTTTCGTCCTTACTAGTTATCGGATCGACATTCAGAAACGCCTGCTTGACCCGCGTCGCCCGCACGCCAGATCGATGATCACCCGCCCAGCTACGCTGCGGGGATGCAGATGTGCCCGTCCATCATCATCAAAAGTGGTCGCAGTGCATCGGCGGAGGATCACTGCTACTGCTGTTGCTGGGAACAACGAAAATGAGCCAAGCGATGATCCGTCCATCCTCCTTCGTGAAGTGATGCGCAATGTCGCGCAGGTGAGATGGCGCTGTCATATAGATCTAGGCAGATGCTGACCAGTATATGTCTGCTTCTATGTCCGCTTGTGACCATTCGTCATTCACTCACATTAATGCTTCTTCGTTACTACGACTTGCACTCTGCTTCGATGTCGTATCTCAGCCGGTCGCAATTGCCGTCGCACCTATACCGCCCTGGTCTATACCGCACAGAGATAACGGCAGCGCAGCAAAATATCACGGAGCGACTCTGACTTCGTTCACTTCACTCACACTTTATCCGTATCCGCTAGTCGCCTTTTCACTGAGATTACCCTCTCGCATGGCAGATTGCTTACGGCCGCCGCCGTCGCCAATACCAAGCTCTACGACAGGCGAAGCAGGAGGTACAAGACCGTCACCAATAGAGACTTCACCTACGACTCCCTCGTCACCTCCTTTACCTTGGCCATTATCTGAGCTGCCCAAACCGCCCGATCCACCACCATGGCTAATGGACGTATTCTCCAAATTGCCCAATCCTCTCACTCCAACATCGACCACTACTCCCCCCTCCGCCTCCGCCTCCTTCTCCTCTCCTTCGTCAACCACATTACCCACGCCATCATCGCCTTATACAGTACTGACGATCTCTCTCCTCTCCACCGCAAATGAAGCTATGGCAGACTCCCTCTCGCAGCCAGGAGCGGATTACTCGAAATTGTTTTCATGTCGAGATACCTGGCATTTCGATCCTGATCACCTTCATCCTCCGTTTTTGAAAGGGAGCGTGGGCAGTCTCAAATGTCAAGTAGTAGGCTCTATGCCTCTGCGCGAAATAGGGTCTAGCTCAACTCGTCATATCGCTTCATCTACAATAAGCGCGAACATCAACGAGGCAGAAGAAAAAGAAGAAAGAGAAGGTCAAGGCGCTATTGACCATTCATCTCTTCCGAAGTCACCTACAACCCCAGTCAATCCTCAAGCACAAGGAAGCGAGCTCTTCATCTGCCGTGTCGTGGGCGTTGGTATGGGTGATCCCGATGCTGAGCCATTGATGCATTGGCGCAGAAAGTATGTTAGTGTCAAGGAGTAGACGAGGCGAGATCTACAGCTTAAAAAAAAGGGACAGTTGGATAGCTCTTAGCCTATCTCATGGATTTCGGAGCAATACCGTAATGCATGTATTCATGACACCAGATCTTCTTATATAATGATATGTACATGCTGTGTGACAAGGTACATGTTGCGTGAATGCATGTACGGCTAAAACAGATAGATAAACCAACGCAAATCGTGTGTAGTTCGTATATGATTCGTGTGTGTGTGATCGTGAAAAGTCGTAAAGCCCCCCAACGCTTGCTCAAATCTCGCTCGTGTACAATTGTAAACTACCCTCTGGTTACCCGCCCAGTCTCGATGCCCCAGAAGAGCCAAGCTGAAGTGATCAATAGTAGACTGCCCACTTTCCAGCCGACTTTCCTAGCTACTTTGTCCCAATCCCACTTTCGACCATAGGTAAACGTTTCCCATGCAGTAAGACCTTCAGGTAGTATTGGCGGTCCAAGGGCTATACTTTTGGAGATTGTATTGGGCGAACGTTTCTTTGTGCTCGAATTGTTGGGAGTGAGGTCGCCTCCGCCTCCTCCAGCAGCAACAGAGCTGGACGGCTCGACAGCAACGACATTGCTCGTCACCCACATCTGTACCGTACGGCTCCAGCCCGTCGTCACACCAATCACGACCCATGCCAATAACGGTCGTTCCGCACCGAGGAACCAAAGGGTAAGGTACGTTGCGGGCCAACAGAGACACTGCAGTGAGACTAGTCGGGTGATGGTGGATGGGAGCGAGTAATATGACCGCCAGCGGTGTGTGAGACCTGTGGTGAGGTGGAAACAGAAGTGCGCAGTACACGCCGCCTAGCGCAATAACGTGTCAGCTAGATCCACATTGCTCGATAGCCTGCCAGCTCACCCATGCAATGGACAGGACCATATCACCTCGCGATACTTCCTGCCAAGTACCCGCTAGTAGCCTGTCGCCTTGAACCAGCCTTTCCAATGCCTCGGTGCTCATGTCCACGCCCCATGGCCACACATCGTGCCATAATCCGCCTGTGAACAGCGCTTGAAGCAGGACACATATGCCCCAGAGAGACGGGACTACAGCTAGTAATCTAAGTGAGAGCAAGGAAGATCGTTGCAAGATTCGTTCGATGTAAGCGAGAGGCAGCGGTTCCACACTGCTCGCGACGGGTTCTTCTGTCGTGCCGAGTGACAACCCAAGCCCTGTTCCTCCAATCGGAGGAACGGACTTTGGCTTGTCCTGAGGAAAGCGTTGACGAAGGATTTGTGATCGTGTCCGCCTCGGGCTAAAAGTGAGACTACCGCTAGAAGGAGAATCGGTGCTTTCGTAATCGTCATCTGCGTCTTCGCTGCCTGTCATAGCTGTAACAGCCGTCACAGAACGGGGCAAGGCGAAAGACATATGTGCCCTTGGCGAACTATCGGGAGAAGACGACGAGAAACTAGTTTTCGAGTTTATAGGGGACATGACTGGGATATTCAGTACGCTCGATCGTGGCGAAGGGGATTTTCGCCAGCTTGAGAGGGATGTACTGGATTTGGAGCGCGATTGTGAGCGTGGCGAAGGACCGGGACCGGGGCCTGCTGGAAGCCATGCTTCGGATGGAGGGGACGAAGAAGATTGCGTGAGCGGAAGAGATGTTCGGGATGGAGGCGTCTTGCTTTTGCCCCATGATGGACGCCTGGCGGTGCCGGATGCCGAAGCCCTTCTGTCCTCTGTCGCTTGACTCTGGGCCGGCGTATGACCTTTCGATACCTCGTCCGCCCAGCCTTCCGTCCTCTTACTTCTGAGTGCAGTCAGATCCGGCTGACTGAGGGACTGCTTGTATCTTGCATTACCTCCGGCTCCACCGGAACTCGCACTTGCGCTCGCGCTGGCGACTGCTCCTAAAGAAGACCCTGGTTTGACTGTGGTATCAGAATCAAAAGCCGAATCGTCAGACATCATTCCAGAAGTATGTCGGGCCGCATTAGCATTGAGAGATTGGCGAGGTCGAGCGCGGAATTGTGGTTGCGGTTTGCTGGAGGACGATCCGCTTTCGGAAGAGTTGGACGAAAAGAAAAAAGGTCGGACTGCGGGTGCTTGGGCGAGAGCGGTGAACGGCAGAGGGTGAGTCTGCGTTGACGCCCTACGTGGTGACGCTTGCGGCTGTCCACGAGTGGTCTGAGCTGTGTTTTCTGGGTCGAGTTGAAAGGAGGATATTTGTGACGATGATGCGACTCCCATGTCACCACTGGTACCGGGAGTTGAAGTTAGAGAGAGTCGACCGCTGGGACTGGTCGGCGCGGACTTGGAGCTCAAGGAGTTCGAGGAACTCGAACTGAGGCCGAAACGACCTTCGTGTCCGCCTCTTCCTACAGACAGGATTGTGTTGGACCTTTGTCTCGGAATTGGCATTGGACTGCTCATTGGTACGGGATGGATTGAAGTATCGCCTGCGGAAGTGCCGGAGGTTGATACAGCATATTTAGCACCGGCATTGTTGACCGCATGCGAGGAGCTTGAGGCAAATTGGTGTTGCAGGTAATGCTGCTGTATTCTATGATGCTGTTCTGGATGCTGCGACAGTGGAGGCGAGGTAGACATCGTTATCATGTTGCGATAGAGCTACCGAACCAAGAGGACCGTGGAATCCGCTCTGCTGTTTTACCAGCACATCGTTCCAGAGCATCAAAAAATTATCGGTCAGTCGCTGATTGTATTGCAGTTTGCGGCAAGAGGTCGAAACACGACCGGCCCGCACAGTGGATTGAGATTAAAGTGGTTCGAAATTGTACAGAATATAGATGAATGGTATGAATGGATGCAAGGATACAAGCGAATCAACGGGAATGAATAGCACATTTAATCTGACAGAGTCAAACACGTGACTTGGGCATCTCTCAATGTTGACAGCAGCGATGACGACAACATCGACAACGACAACGCCCGACGTATTCATGCTTCAGTATACATAGAACCTTCTCCCGTCAACCTTTCGATGCGAACAGGCACTCCAACGACTTCCGATCAAAATAAGAGAAACCTCGTCAACCCTCAAAATCCGTTGTTCCGTCTCAATTATCAAACCCTCTCATACAAATACAAGTACGCCAACGAGCGCATTTCCTCCCCGCCTCTCTCAGGCGCTTTCGCGACCTTTTCATCATTGAATAACACCCATTCGTTCTGAACGTCAGCAGCTGCTTCACCGGGGCTGAGTGTCAGACCAGCTTGTGGTTGTCGTACAGTGGAGACGTAATGTCCCGAATGGACGGAGGGTCCCTTGTGCGATATGAAAGCTTTCAGTCGGTAATTCGCCGGCAGACTGGACGAGCCACCGACGTCAGGCGAGGCAGAGGAACTCGAAGACGTTGCAATGGGAGCCGGCGCTGAGTCTTCGCCCATATCATCAGGATGAGAAAAAAGCCACTCAATAGCTCGTTCGGGATTCCCATCCTACACGTTATGCGATCAACTAAAGGATTTAAGGCAAAACGTCTCACACTTACGCTCTCTTTTAACGCTTTTCGAGCTTGTTGCGATGTGAATCCCATATCGGCCAGCATGGCAACCTGCTCCGATGACGGCTCTGGCCCTGCTGCACCGGTCGTTACGCTTTGAGACTGAATAGGCGAGTCGATATCTGTCCTTTGCATCAGCTCGGTCGCAATGTCGATACTGGCTGGGCTCACCAGGATCTTCCATGTGTTCGAACAGCCACTGCATAGCAGTCTCTGCGTCATTGTTGCCAGTAGCAAGCAGGGATTTTTGACACCGGATGGTGGGGAAGCCCATCGCCTCGAGCTGGGACATGGCAGTAGCATCGAAGTCAGGAAGTGATGGCGCTGAAGCTGTCAGCCTTGTTAAGTCAAGCACTACTCACCGGATGGAGCAGCCACTTCCAGCTCGGCCTCTCCTGCTTGTAACCCTTTGCCGAGGAATGCGTCGAGAGTCAGATTTTCTGGGACCTGGACGGGAATCTCTGCAAGGCCATTAGACATGATATTTGATACGCGCTATTACCTACCTAATTTGGTAGGCATCCAGTTGACCAGCTGGAACTTCTTGATGTGGAAGACCAAAAGATCCGGGAAAGTCTTGAAGCGGGTCGATCTGTATAGACTATCAGTCACCACTAATAGTTGCTTATTAATCAAGCTAACTCACTTGTATGCCGTTTGTTTTGATCCACAATGAGAGCAAGCATAATCTGGAATTTCCTCCTTGCCACAGAGTGCTTCTACGCACGACTCCAGCTTGACCTCCTGCCAAACCTTCTTTCCATCCTCCGTCACGCCCCTCTCCACCGCTTCTATTGGCAAACTCGCCAAATCCACCGCCTCAACTTGAAGACCAACTCTTCCACATCCACCGCATTGTAATCTCTGCTCCATGCCAAACCGTGTGATGTTGGTTGCCTCGAGGCTTTCATCTCTCCCTTGCCGTTTCGCTTCTTGGCGCAATTGTATCAAAAGATGCTGAAGGAATTCCTCTGAATCCTGTTGGCGCATGGTAGAGAACTCTTCATGACCTTTGCCAATAAGAGCTTTGAATTGACTCGGTCGTATACCGTCCTGGAAAATGGGCAGCTCTGCGGTGCCATCAAAGTCTGTAGTCGCAGGAGGGGGAGCAGTCGCGCGATGGGCATATCGGCCAGAGACCAGGCCGTCGCCCAATTTCAGCATCTGACATTCTACACAAGAGGCAGGCAAGGGGTTTTCGCATGTCTGGAGATGGGTGAGTGCTAGGTCGGAGTAGTAGCGAGCTCGGAAAGCGGGAAGAGAGAAAAGCGCCTGCAATACGGAAGCCATATAGCAACTGAACTGTCAGCGCCTTCAATCTACTTGAAGCTCACCTGTTGCCCAGGTTTTTCAGGCCAGTCAGACCCTGACCAAAGACTGGTTGCATTTCCTTTCCATCATCCCCCGTCATGGAAAAGTCGAACTTGAGGTTGTGCTCCAGTTGCTTTGCGAACTTTAGTTGAGATGCCCAATGTGAAGTCCACTGATCTCAACTCACCAGCTCAGTCATAGATTTCTCGGTCTTCGTCTGTCCCAGCACTTCAATACCGAATGTAGACAGGTGCGTGGCGAGGTCTGGATCGAGCTTTGCGTCGTCACAAGAGTAACAGTAGATATCTACTCGTGATCAGCTTCAGGGTTTCGATCCCTAGGGTAGGAACTCACCTGCTGTGCCTTCTGGTGTGATGGTGCCCAATTTGACTCCCAGCGCATGGCCAGTCTCCTGGAAGTGTTTCAACGCATGACCGTTGCCTCCGATACCGCCAAATTGCTGCCGCCCGCAATTCGCTAATCCACACGTGAGACATAGCCAGAGGTTCGACGTGAGATCGCATGAGGAGCATTGGGAGGGCACTATGTTATACGATTAGCAGGCACACCGATTTAGTCAGAGTCTTTCATGCGCACCTTGCCCAGGAAGAATCAACGGCTCTTGCTGTAATGTCAGAGTGTGTTCACAAGCGAGAATCTCCTCTTCCCAAGCTTTGACTTCAGACTGTTGGGCAGAGGACATGGCATTCATCACCCCGCTGACCACAGCCGTGACCTGGTCATGATATCAGCTTAAATACTTGTGGGTTGTGTCAAAAAGGATTAACCTTTTCATCGTCGGAGTGAATGACCTCGCCGATGTTGGAACATGCAAAGCACCGAAGGGAAGTGCTGTAGTTGTACAGCTCATCATCACGAGGTGCTGAGATGGCCAACTTCTTCATTGGTGGTTCTGCCGAGTCCTGAATACAATTGACCGATAGGTGAGTTGGCTGTGCTATGCTGTATGCTGTGTGCAATAAGCTCACCCTCTTCTTCAATTCCTTCCTTGTGCGCTTCACGACCACACCCAGCGCATGACCCGTCTTCTCAAAGTGAAGATGGGCGTGTCGCCTTCCTTCCCCAAAGCATCCGCCGTTAAAGCATTGTAGACAGACCAGAACGCCTTCTGGGTCATCCTAGCAATCGTGCTGGTCAGCTGACGCCTTCTAAGCACAAAGCTACAAGAATGTGAACCGCAGCTCACCTGGCTGTCAAAGCATAGTGTGCACTCTTCTCTGTTGTTGAGCAGGAATCATTGAGATTGTCAGTCGACTGTAACTAGTCCCGCAAGAACGACGCACCTGTGAACCTGCTGCGACGGGCTAGGAGGTTTGAGCGAGCCTGCCAATGCGCTGATGTGACTGCAGCTCATGACGATGAATCCGCAATAGGTGGCAAGAAGGTGTACAGACAGAAGACAAAGTGAGTGATATCATGATGGATATCATGATGAGAGTTGCTGTACACGTCTCCGCATTGACCCCACAATCGGACCAATGGCTTTCCCGCGCTTGTTCTCCTTTCGCTTCCCACTGCTATGCAAGCTGGGAAGCTACCGGAAGCCTTGAAACGCACGATATCTTAGACGATGATTCACTGCATGCATAAGGTCGGTCGGCAGCTCGACAAATTGACTGAGCTGTCTGCATACGCTAAAAGCAAGTAAGAGACAGATGGGGGACGTTCGGCAAAAAGATTTGAAGAAGGTGGGATTCGAACCCACGCGCGTTAGCATGCCGGGAAAGTTCAGTAGATCTCTACCTGAACGACACTCCATAACCACTCGGACACTTCTCCAACGCATAAAATTGCGGTGTTTTCTCACAATATAAGTTCTATCAAAGTGCAAATCATGTGTCGACAATAATAATTGTTTCATTACAGGCGTCTATCGTGTGTTGCTCGGTGCGTGTTCAAGTGTTCGTACGTGTGATGGTTGATGGAACATCATCCTCGTGTGTATGTCGTCATCTATTGTAGCGAGTAGGCTGTGTGCGCCTCAATGGCTCGACACTCATCCCTATGGCTGAGGGAGGAAGTAGCTATGATCCGAATAGTAGTCCCCGTGCGATGGTTGCTACACTGCCTGCGGCACCCATGATTCAATCGCGTTTCCCGCGTTGCGATACCATCCTGGTAATCCGTAGAGAGAGTGCGTTGCGCCTTTGGAAATCATGCACCACACGCAGCCAGCAGTGATAGAGGACAACGAAAGAAAGCACAAAGCGGGACCCAGAACTCCTCAAATACCAGCCGGTACCAACCGGGCCAGCTCTCCCACGCTGGCTCAACTCGAGATTGCACACGAGTGACTGCATAGCCATGTTCATCTATCTCTCGCGAGCTGGTTAGACATCTTTGTCCTCGAATCCAGACCACGATACTATACCTACGCTAGCCTAACGTTTCCTCTGGTATCGCGCGCATATTCATCACATCCGAGGATCTAGTAGCGGAATATACTATCGAGATCGGCAACCATGGCTCAACCACCGCAATCGTACGAGTCGAACTGTGTGTCACTGCATTCCTCCGTATACATTCTCGACGTATTGTTGGAGCTAATCCTTGCATGATCTAGCTTACTATGCACAATCACCACCACAACATCAGTCCAATGTCCCCCCTGCAAGTCCGCCCAGTATGTAATCACCTATCACAACCCATCTCAGCACTCGTCGCTAAAACAACGTACTGACGTGCCATTCACTGCGCTTGTTCCTGTGAACAGTCGAAGTCACCCATTCCCCGTTTGCTCGATCCGACTCTTCCCAACGACTCACTTTCTCAGATATGGCCCGGATGGCAGGTAGACCACAGACCGTGAGTTCAGTCGTTCGTCACATAGCGAGCTGGCTCAGTGACATGTTTCACTTGTTGGCGGTGAGACTTGATCAGCTGACATTGTCTCAGTTCGACGAGATGTACGCAGTACCAGAATCTTTCCTCGAGATCGAAGTGCGGAATGCCATGACACATGGTGAGCTGTCCACTCTGCTTCAGTTGTCCATAGCTTACCACGCGAATGGTCTAGGCGTTGGAAGAAAGATGTATACCGACTACGAGATTGTCTGCATGGTGAATCGCGACTCCAGCTTTCTACTGCCTACCATTCCAAACGACCTACGTATGGAAGAGTCCGCGATGCTGATCTCGCTCGCCTGTCTCGTAGACAAATATTCCCGCATTCAAACTCCGTCATAGCGTTGTCCGCCGCCGCTACTCTGATTTCGAGACGTTCCGGGATATCCTTGAACGAGAAAGCAGCCGCGTGAACATCCCTGCATTGCCTGGAAAGGTGAGTCGTGACAGCGCAGCAGTTTGAGACCACTGTTCCAGCCACAATCACCCAGAGGAGCGCTGGACACGCTTTTTGATCTCAACGCTGTTCATCTCTCGTTCTGCGCTGACATCCCAATGAATTTCGACTAGGTCTTCACCAACCGCTTCACAGACGAGGTCATTGAGCAACGGCGTGAAGGTCTACAACGATTTTTGGAGATCGTCGCTGGCCATCCGTTGTTACAGACAGGCAGCAAAGTGCTCTGTGCCTTTCTCCAAGGTGAGTAATAACACGGCAATCCAACGGGATCATCCTTTTGCATCTGACGCTGACGACAACGATCTGCACATTTGTCAGACCCCGCTTGGGACAAGTCGCAGTGGGCCTAGATGTGTGTCGATAGTATGGTAGATAGTCTCGTCGTAGTCAGTGACATATTAATTTGTATACAGGAATACATGTGTCAGATGGATACTTTGGTAGCGTTCGCTGTTGGCTCGCAACCAAAGAAAAGGTTTCAAGTTGTGTCTCTGGTGCCTCAAATTTGATACGTTGGCAAGGTATAACGTGACATAGCATTATAAACAGGATGATTATGACCTCTGGATCTTACACTTCAACTCGCTGACACCAACTGGCTCGCCGGACTTCTCATCATAATCGTCCCACCTGCCCTCGCCCTCGCCGTCCTTGAGCAGCTCATCCAAATCAAATTCGAAATGACTATTGCTTTCTTCACCGACGCATTTCCACTTGCCTCTGAAGTGGAATTCGGTGAATTCCAGTCCTCTGCAATCCAACGTAACGAATGGTGTGAATGATCCGTTTGCGCTTGAAGAAGTGTATGATATTGGCGATGTGGATTTGGATTTGGATTTTGGTGAAGGGTCCGAAGGCGCGAACGACGCCGAGTGCTCTTTCTGCGTTGGTTCAATAGTCAGCACAAGCCACGACAACAATAATATTCGAACGTCGTGTGCGAGAATGTGCTTGGATGAGAGCCGGTGCTTGGGACTCACCTTGCACTGCCCGCATCGCCAGACAAAGTTGGCGCTCCCTTTAGATCCCGATATCTCTCTTTCGTCCTGTAGTAGTGGTATCAGCAAAGCGACCCGATCTTATCCTATCTCTACAAACGGCAGATAATAGAAGATAGCTGCCATTCACTAGCTTGGAGACGAGCACGTACCTTTTGATTGAAGCTGACTGTCTTTGGGTGTATTTCGCGACATGAAGAACATTGCACCTGAGAACAGGGTGGTGTCAGTCAGACAGAACAAACAGATGACAACATGCTAGTGAGACCCTGACTCACAGTAAAGAAGTACTCGTAGTCGTCATCTGCAGGCTGAACGTCCGTGACGCCTTCCAACTCCATTGAAACGTATACGGTAAGTTTCTGCGCAACATGGAAATTAGTTGATCAGCGATCATATTTGTCTGCACCCAAGTAACCGTAATGACTTGGGCAAGAGGCAGAAATGGGACTTACGACCATATTGTCTTCTCAGTGGCTCTTTGGCTTGACGCTTCCTTATCGTCAGCTGCACAGGTATAAGATAACAGAAAGAAATATGAGAGAAGCGATTCGGTACAATCTCCATCTTGATAGACTGAACGCAGAGTGCGGGGTCTCCGCCAAACAACCTCGTCGCCTTTCATTCGAGTCTTTTGTATTCTGCACATCACAACATATCTTTCGAAGTAATTCACTGCATACCGCTTCGACCTCAGTACGCCATGTCCTCGTCGCTTGATATACCACCGGACCTCATCGGCCAGTCGAGCTTGTACAATGTGCCAGATCCACTTCTGCGGCGGTAAGTCGCTTCCCTCTTATGAAGTGTATTTGAACTTCACCGGGCACTGTCGGCAGTGTTGTGGCTTGGGGGAAGTGTGATAGTAGCACCTCCAAGACAATTCGCTAATTGCTCTGTATCGTAGATTGCGCCTTGAAGAGCCGTCCGGCACATCAATAACGGATCTAGACAAGTATTTCAGGGATAAAGAGCTTCTTGTCCTCTACGCAGGATCGGAGTATGGCGAGGGTGCGTATCAACTCTGATTTTGTCGTGTCTGCCTTACCAGCTGCCTGCTGGTCCCGAGCTGACTGACAACTGACATACTGTCGCAGTCAATCTCAGAGAGTTTCACCGTGTGAGTACGCGGGCATATGGTTGTAGACGACTCTATGATCTTCGAACTGTTATTTCTGAAGACAGAAAGCTGACGTAGAAGATGCGGTACAGGACCTAACAACGTTCGCCCAGCGGAGATTCAAAGTGCGTTGATTCCCTACTTCACTCTATCTCGCCTATGATAAGCTCCAATTAGTCACTGACTTGATTATTCATAGTCCACAGCAGTAATCTACGTATCTACCGACGTATCATCCTCGAGCGCTGCACGCGTATTAGCTCAGAAACCATGGTTGCGAATGACATTCTGTGATAATTCGGACTTCGCACCGATCGGTAAAGCCGAGTCAGCATCGTATGAGGCTGAGGTAGAGGACGTCGCGCGCGGCGAAGAGTTTGTGCAAGCTGGCGTAAGTCCCTCCCTCCGTTTCCGTGAAACTATGACTGATAGGTGAATGTAGGAGCTGGAGATTGGCGTGGAGAAAGTCGAGTTGGGCGTTGAAGAGTATCGTGAGTGCCTCTTTCCCCTAATCTGATCAAGCCGCATTACTGAAATATAGCTGATGAGATGCGAACAATCTCAGAAACGAACTATGTCCGGCCGCTATCACGAGCAGGCGTGACTGTCCTCATGTCCACATACGCTACGCCGAGCATAGCCATCTAGTGAGTCGAGGATCTTGACTCTCTCCGATGAGTGGACATGACAGCTGATACTTGTAATTTCATTTCAGTCACCTGCCCACACACAAATTCATAGCGAAAAACGTCAAGCCGAGTGCCTTTGCACCCGCAAAAGTCGACAAGAACTACACAACGTGGCTGAACGGCGGAGATCCCTCTCTAAGAATTATTGGTGAATTACTCTCCTACACTGTTATTCATTGAGCGAACGGAAGACGTGCTGACATCTATATGTGCAGACATCATCCAGGCCATGCGGTGGCCATTACTGGCTCTGCTCCTTGCGGCTATCTATCATTTAGTCATCCAGTTCGGCGGTGGTGAGTCAATGTCAACAATATCATCTCTGCTTTCTTGTCCTCGAGACTGTCAAGCTAGAGCTGATGTTGTATTTTGCAGAACAATACAATTTTATTCCGTTATTCATGAATCGACTGGGATGGAAGACGCGCGAGTTGTTCGGACCAGGATTGGGTGCTGGCCGGGCGTTGTAGCGAGTGCAAGTAAAAGCAGTTCTGCGATTCAGGCGACTATACCTTAGCCTGAGATAGTTATCTCGCTTTCTACCCAAAAGTCGCGTTGAACAATATTAGCATCTAGTAAGCATTTCAAGAACAGCGGACAATAGCTCTCGAGTCACACGCAGCTCATCGCATAGAACAGCCGGGATGCATTCGTCTTGAATGTATGTGCGTGTGTCTCGCATGTAGACGAAATATGACACTGCGAGAAGGATGTAATGGGGCGTAGACCAAAGTACAGAAAGCGATCACTGTGAACGACACAGGCTGGTCAGCTCCTGACTTGCATCCGCACGTGCTCGCAAGACACTCACCAAGCTTTCCATTTGCGCCACAACCTCGTCGAGCTCGCGCTTGGACTGCTGGTACTTCTCGACGGCTTCCTGCAAATGTACATAGTGTGTCAGCATCGATTCTTATATACGTTCCTTGCATGAGAGAGAGTCAGGCATTTCCAGCCTCCAAGCGTGATGCCTCCGTATACTCCTTCTGACATAGCCTTCGATGCTTTTCCTCCAAGGCCAAGGCTCTGAAACATAACATCGACTCACCGCGTGCTTCTTCTCCCAGTCGTCTCGTTCCTGCTCTGCTCGCTGCACTGCGCGCTCAAAGTGCTCAGCCTTGACGTCGACTTGGCGAAGTCTGAGAGCAAACGGCGTTTGGTCAGCATGGATCCTCGTGAAACATTATCTGGCTAGATCGAAAGGCAAGCTGTAGGTTGCACAATCTGTACAAAACCATTGCAGCCAACCACATGGTCTCGGCATCACTCACTTCTCAGTAGTCTCCTTCAAGTCCTTCTCAGCCTTGTCCAGCTCCTCTTCGAGGAGCTGAACTTTCCTAGCCAAGTTTTCTCCAGTGGTACGATGGGACTCTCCTTCCTCGGAAGCGGTCTTGAGCTCTTTCACTTTAGTCTCAGACTTCTCGAGTTCGCCCTCGGCAAGCGAGAGCTTGTGTTGCAGTGATGCAATCTCTTGGTCTCGCTCCAAAAGGGTTTGGTTAAGCTGAGATTGTCATTCAAGGTTGATATGGTAACATTAGATGCAATGGATGAACAGTCATGAGACCGCGTTAGCTTCGCCATCTCGTACGAGCCCGTGCGAGTCCTATCGCCACCACGCACCTTCTTGTTCTCGCCCTCTGCAGTTTCTGCTCTGCTCTCGGCGGCCTCGATCTTCTGGCCGAGAATGGTGAAGCGCTGCGTTGGGAATCATGGCGTGAGCTCAGGCCAGGACGACTAAATCCATTCTTTCAGCTCACCTCCTTAATCTTGTCCTATGTTCAGAAAGCAAACGTCAGCGCTATCCACTAAAATAGTTGCCACCGGCTGTGCCTTTATGTGCTTCTTCCCTAGCGAGCAGCTCGGCGTGGGTAGACTGCTGGTGCAGACGGGCTCGATAGTACGCATAGTAGGACTCACCATGATGTTGACGTGGTTTTCGTGTGGTCGTTAGTCGTTCGGTGTTGAGCGTGAGAGAGTACAATCAAGGAATGATGATGATGACTGTATCTTTGATGTACCAAGCTGATTGTAGCAGCAGCAGTGGTGGTGGTAGTGAGCCTGGTCCGAGCGCGTATCTCCATGCTCACGCGTCACCGGGGTATCGCATTTTATTTCTCTCTAATGATTTATTGTCATTTAATCCCAAATTCACCGAGTGGTCTCACCAAACTTGTACTGTACCATATTTTCCAGGAGCCAACTCTCTCTTCTCTTCTTTTTCTTCATTCCACGCCATCACACTTTTGACTGCCCATCGCACGATCTCGCAACACGCAGTCGTATCATCGAAGGGCATGATGAAGCAGGTGGCTAGACCTAGTCTTCGACTCGCATTCTCAGAATGTGTAGAACGTAGACGGGCGCCCCGCAGGACCGGTCAAGCTTCTTCTCGGTATTTGGGCGGTTGTATGGGGACTCAAATGCTCACATCTCGACAAATTATTCAAGATTCATCATGTATATCCATGTTTTCGGAGTTCTGTGTGTTGGGCGAAAATGGGCCAGAAACGGTTGGAGCACTGTAAGACCGAGCGATCGGGCTTGACAATTCGAATTTTGCCGTGAGATCATGCGCTCATTCATAGAGAAGCGCTAGTATCACTGCTACTGTGCACGGCAACTAACTGCCCACCTCCTCGCACGTATGACAGCGATACAGATACTTTCCGCTAATTATTCCCTCGTTACCCCCACACCTGCCCTGCTACGCGCCACTTTTATCTTCTCTCCAACCAGTCTTCACGTTGGAAGGGATAAACTAGGTGGCTACATTGACCCATACCGTCTCTTTTTCGAGAACTGGGACGGGCAAACTTTTTCAGAGCGTGCTTTGCTGTTTCTCAGCGAAAACGTCAAAGCAGAGGGCGTTTTGAAGTTTGCAACAGCTATCACACTTGATTCATCTCGTGTTCGCTCATACTCAAATTCGTCTTCGATATTCACGAGGTCACAATTGACCGACTGTATGCAAATAGGTATGTATGCGACGTGCATTCCGCTCAGCGCTGCTTTTGTAGGCCTAAGTCCATCATATGAAACTGCCAACGTGACAATGTTACTTTTGAGTTTTCGGTTCACTCTGCGTTGTAAGACATGTTTCATTTAGATGCTGCTGCGAACATTTCTCCGTCGATCGTCTGTGAACTGTGCAACCCGACCGAGCGCAATCATTCACGTCAGCTATCGGGCGGAAGGAGTGCAGATCTCATGTGACCACTTGCAACTTATCTCCCGGCCGATTTAGTCACGCAGCCTGCATACAAATGACGTCTTTTTGCCGCGGAATCAGAACAACACATAAGACGTTACCCAGATCTGTTCTGCGGCACTAGTACTACACCGCGGACACAAGCCGACGAGGCTTACGTTGCTGTCTTGTGCAGATGGATTTACGTGCACTGCGATCTTCAGGCCCCAAGTTAACGGCGTACGCATGTGAAGAATGACGATAAACTCTTCCGCACTGTCCATTATCATGCCAAAACGCCCCGTTGTGTATGGATCAATTGATGAAATCATAATTTGGTAATTACGGGAAAAAAGGCGTTTGGCGAAACTGCCTAAAGCATAAACCCTGATCTCACTACTACTGCTGCTAACGCCCGCTTTTCCTCCGCCGGCTATATGGCTGAATAGGACGGAACTTTCTATCTCCGGAAGGTGCGTGCCTCTGCCGTCACACGCTCAGCCGGAGGAAATTTGTTCACTCAGTCTCACTTTACAGCTGTACTTGCAGTACCCTTGTTTTTGGCATGATTCCCCCTGTTTCTAGGGTTGATGACCCGTCAGTTGGGTAAGATCGACGACGGCGGCGCTCCTACCGCGCCGCCCCTTCGCTCCCTGCAACGATGCCGGTGTCTTGATTGACTGTGGGTGACCAAGGCGGAGGAGGCGAGAACAGCATGATTCTTTGTTGTTGTTCTTGTTAACGTAGCGTATCCGGCTTTCCTGAGAGGAGTACGCATAGCTACGTGGAGGGGCATTCACCGGCTCTGAGCTGACACCCCGCTATCGTAAGCCAGAACAACTCCCGTTTCACCGACTCGGTATGTAACACATGTAGCCCTTTGTATTGTCCTGTCTGCTATTGGCTGCGGTACACTGAAAAGGGGAAACGCAGGGCGAGGAGCAAGGGAGTCGATGCGTCAGGAGCGTCAACGTCTGGTCAGAGGAAGAAGCCGAGAGCCGAGACATTGGTAATGATATGCGAGACAGGAGAGACACATGCAGCGTTTTAGAAGTACACCAGGACGAGGACGCAAGACATGTGCGATCGGGAGGAGTCGACGTTACTGTACAGGGATGGGAAGCAGTGATTGACAGTGATGATTGACCCAATCTGCGCAATTTGAATTTCAATTTCAATCCTTCTCCTTCTTCTTTCTTCTTCTTCTTCTTTCGCAACCCACTGTTCTTGTCTCTGTCTCGGCAACGCGTCGTTCGTGAACAAACACTCTTCTCTTAACAATACCACTCGTAATCATCAGTCGACCATCCCCCAATAACACATTACAACAGAGTGCAGATCCCGCTGCGTGCTTGTTCTTTTAGCGCCAATAATTAGCCTTAGTTCCAGGTCCCAGCCAGGGCCAGGGCAGCGGCGCCGGGGAAAATAAAAGCCTACTAACAGCCAAAAAACCAAGCCAAGATCTTCCACACATCAACATTACATTGGTAGTGCATACCTCAAACGTCAGCGTCTCACTGCATACGTGGTGCATACTCTGTTTCAGCACTATCTGATTTATACATACATACGGTACGTCCCGTCTCCTTGTATTCCTGGCACAATGCCATCACAAGCGACAACAACTCCCCGCTCTGAATGCCACCGATCACCCGAAAGGCTGTGCTTCGGCTCCCCTTACACATCACCATAATTTAGCATGAAACGTGATGGCAACATGCAAGTGATGATTGCTGACGCGCTGCTTTCACTCTGCCCTTCTTTACCATGCATCACCCCTCGGACTCGACTTCTCTTCACTGGATGATCGGAACATTACCTCTTCTGATGGTGTCTGCCTCCTTTGTCTTCGGGACCGACGACTCGAAACATCGGCTCAAAACGATTCGCTCGTCATGAAATGATGACTGCCCTCGCCAACCACCCTTGAAACGCATACTTCCCTGCTTTTCGGCTTTGCATGCGGTGTCACTGCGACCGCTACGATCAATTGTGATGACGATGGTGATGATCGAATGTCTCGCCTCTCTCGCTCGTTTTCTTCTTCTTCTTTGCTACCCACTTGACTTTTTCTCGCTACTCCCTTCGTTCATCTCTTCTCTGGCTCCTTTCCCTGCTCACTATCTTCTGGCCTCGTCTTCCTTTGGCATCTTTCCTGTGACTTTGGCATACTGGTCATTGCGCAATCACACAGAGTGCTCGCGATCAAGCTCTACTCGAGACCGACCCAATCGACCTTTTCATCTGCATCCGCTCCTTTCATACATCCATCATCACACAAACACCTTTATAATATCTTCCGACCTACATAGCACCAGGACTGTCCTTCTGTAATCAAAGTGACTTCGAATGTCGACCATATTCGAGAACACGTCCTCATGTCAGAATCCAATATGAGCCCGAGCACGAATACGAGTGCGCCGACAAATTTCGGTGAACTGGACAGGTGAGTCAATACAGTCTGCTCATCGTCAGGGATACTGTAAATTCATGCGCGGTATGATGCAGGACCTATCGTATTACCCCAATTCAACAGCCAGAACGAGCGGCGGCGTTTCGGGGATTGTACCTATCTCGACTACCCCTTGCACCGCCTCTTATAGTCCAGCTCGACTGCTGGGACGGAGATGACCAGCTTATGATACCGTGAGTCACAAGTCGATGTAGTCACGCAGGAGTCTTACTAATACGCACAATCATGAATCAGCTACGAGGAACTTCCATTCTTAATATGTCACCTGTCCCTACAAACGCCCGACGGGGAGGATGCCACCATGGTCATGTCGCCAGAAGGACAACCTGTTTCTATGCTGTACGGTAGCTTGGTCACTTCACCAGCAGAGATGTACGACCTCAATGGTGATGCCGGTATCTACTTCGCCTTTCCCGACGTCAGTATACGTTATATGGGCAGATTCAGACTGCAAGCTGCGCTCTTGCGCATAACTGGGTGAGTAGGCATGGAATCGAGAGTATTTTGAGCCCATTCACTGACTTGATCCTTGTAGTGGTCCTGCACTGCAGACTTGTGTATCGGATCCGTTCGAAGTCGTCCGCGAAACCGACTTTGTGGCGCCTCGTGAGTGTATCTGCCAGCAGTCTGTCTCGGTGCTGCAGTCGGCTGACATGATGCCTGTAGCTATCACCGATCTCACCCGACATTTCGACTCTCAAAACATCGTCCGTTTCGGCCTACCTCGGTCGGAATGGTGATCAATCCGATAGGGACTTTCTCGTCAACTAATAAAAACCCACTACCCTGCACAGACATACCCGATTGCACAAGCCAGTCATTGTAAAGTTAGCATTATCGATCTACGTTCCAAGACCCAGCTGTATCCCATATCTGTACTCGTATCAACGTCTCTTTCCAGGGACAATCCTATATAATCCCCGCTCTTTTCATTCAGCTGGTGCATCAAGCATTAAGATGAAAGCAATATCGTGCTTGATCGTCAAGTACAAATCTTCACCCATCTCATACAGTACGGCTCTTGTAGTAAATGCAATAAATGCCAAAATGCCATACAGGTACAGCCCATTCTTGCGCTTGCAGTGTATTGCGGACTGTCCGATATCGGAGTGCTTGCTCCAGTAGCGTCATGTGCTAGTAACGGATCTTGCAGTGCGTTAAGGGTTGAAGTATTATTAATAACAACTTCCGCTGATTGGATTTGTCAGAGCAGGAAAGACGGCGTGTAGTTCGGTACTTACCACTAGGTCATTATGTTGGGCAGCGAATTATCGAGTGATTGATGTCTGAGCTATTGTTCTGGCATCTCATCGCTACCCAGTCTCTGTTCCGAGGGGGTTTCACTGCCGTTGATCGTTTTGATTATCGGACTTTGTTGACGAAGCAGTCTGTTCAAAGAGCCGCCGACGATCGGATCTGACTTGATCCAACATCTGTTCACGCTTTACTGCTGCGTCCAGCCTAGCACGGCTGATTGACCCGTTGACGTACACGGCTACTCGAAAATCATCAGTATACATCACTACGAGTAATGAGTGGGATGAGGACATACTGAGAACAATGGCCATGCCAAACGCTGCGAGTCTACGCGGAATAAGCATTAGCCCCCTCATGTGTGGATAGCCCGAAGAGCACTCACGGCATAGTCAGGTCCCGGACTCCCAATGGCGGCATAGTGCTCTGTCTGCTCAGCTAGTACGGGCGAGTCATTTTCGTCACTTGCTTGATTACGAGTCATCAACATGATAATTGTCGACCGAGTGGATGCGAGTGCCAAGAAAGAATGAGGATGTGACCGTGGGAAAGTCTGCTTGGTTGAGTGAGATTCTACTGCGTGACTGTTTTTGTTTTTGTTTCAGGTCATTGTATTTGTTGTTGTCATCCCTAATTGTTCGTCTTCTTTCACTGATTCAGTCGCTACTTCCTCACTTATCCTATCAACTATATGGTTCATCGACATAGATAGCTTACACTCGCATTCCAAGCCACACTGCAGCGTACTGCACGATGAGCGACGAGATCCTCCGCAGGTGAGTCATTCCGGCCATGTTTAGCTTTCTTGCCTAACTCACGTTGAACGACCTTCTACCTCCAGCTCTGCGGCTCTACATGCTCTCAAGAGACATCAGTTAGTATCCCTATCCAAGCGATATGGCCTCAAGGCTAGCGGCAAGGTAAGCTGGCACGTTTTCCTCCAGAATGAGTACATACAGCTGATCCAGGATTCGGGCGTAGAATGTAGAGATGATTGATCGGTTGCAAATTTGTCAGTGTTACCCTTACCCTGCTCATCACTCAGTAAATGAGACTTACATCCTACATAGACGCCACCGATCACGCAGACGACCTCGACTTTCACATTCCCGACCCAGCTCCTACCCCAGGCTCAACAGCACTCTCCAACCCACCCACCTCCGAGCCACCGAGTCCCTTTCCTGCACAGCGCACACCACAGGCGCTCGCGTCTACGCCCCTGCACCACAAAATATCCCAAGCGAGCGTTGCAGGCTATCCCTCTGATGCTTGGGAAGTGTTATCGGAAAGCGGAGCTAGTTTGATCTCTCCCAAAAAGGCCGAAAGAGGCATGACCAAGTCGGACAGTATGAGATCATGGAAGAGTGCCAATAACGGCGAATCGGTGACTGAGTTTGGAGGTGAGCTCATATACGCAAATCCGTCACGGTTGTATTGCGCTGACATGTATTGATAGGTAATCATGGAGAGCTTCCGCGCTCGACAAGCTCGATTAAGGGCTTGGCTACCTCTCTCGCACGCCGCGGATCGCGAATATTACTGGGAAGAAGCACCTCATCATCATCCCGCCTCGATACACAGGCGGCGACAGAGCACCCTTCGATCCTTGCGCAGCCAGAGGAACATATTGACGAAGTAGTAGAGGCAATACCTCCTTCGCCAGCGTCGACTGTCGGAGTTCCGCGACGACACTCTACTATCTCCATCCTCCAGAGACCCAGCACGGTCCGCCTCTGCTCTCCCACACCGACCTTGCCGATGGCCGCCGAGTCCGAAGATGATCCTGACGAGCTCCCTTTCTTTGGCAAAGCCAGAAACATCCATTCCCTCAAGGAAAGGAAGTCGATGGCGCCCTTGCGCTCTGCTATAGGCGATTCCACCGCTCTATCATCAATTGCGCTTTCCCGAAAATCCTTGCCAGCCATGTCCAACTTCAACTCGGCTAGCATCTCATCTATCTATCCACCTCTTCCGCCTGTTTCAGTGGGACTCGCCGTCGATCCAACAGTTCCAGGTGGATTTCCACCTCTTCCGCCCACACCTCAAGCTCGTCCCAGTACTATGATCTTCGGTAGTCCTGCTGCTCAAGGGGTCTCGAACCAGCAATTCTCTGATGCCGCTCAAGCTATCTTGAGGGAAATGAACGCCAAGCTACCGGACGGTGGTATCAGATTTGGAGAAGAATTACTGAAGGGCAGGAAAGCGGCAGTGGACAAGCTGGTGCATGTCAACAAGGACCTCGGCACAGGCGGCTGGGGCTTGGGTCTGACTGAATTTTCGGCCGGTGATAGATATGCGGAAGCGCACCGGAAGGAGTTCGCCAAGTGAGTGGTGGCAATGTGTCTTCGCATCATACTGATTGAGATATTGCTCCGTAAGAATGCGTTCCATCTCCAATACTTCAAACGCGACAAAGCCGCCAGTCAAGCGTCAAGCGTCGGGCGCATCACTCGTAAATGTAGAGAAAGCTACTGATACCCGGCCGACGACCAAAAGAAAGCAGGAAGATGAATCTGTGACCGCAATTCTGCCATCAGCTCCAAATGGCCTTCCACTCAATGGCGAAGAGCGTGAAGGTGATGATCGCCAGGCAAAGAGAAAGCGTTTGTCGAACGGTCCCAACTACCTCGGCTCTCTCAGAGAGGCAGGCAAGAGTCTTGCAAACATCCTTGGAGAGGAGAAGGGAAAGAGTAGCGATGCCACGCTCAAGAAGATGAAGGAGCGAAGGGAGAAGAGGCGATCTAGTCTACTCATTACTGGTAGTAAAGGTGAGCTTTGCTGGCTGATTGTACTGCATGGTCCAACTGACTCGTAAGACTTAGGTCGGACCATGACCTCTCGCTTTGGATTTTCCCGCAACAAGAAAGGCTCAACAGTAGAGCCCACTTCCGAATCAGCAGCATCCACCTTTTCCGCCATGTCGTCTTCTTACGTCGTTCCTACACCAACGATGCCTCGTAAGACTTCGGTGTATGCACCGCGCGAGTTACCGCAGGTCAAAAAAGCGTTTGACCTGGAGGCCTCGCTTGCCCGAAAGCCTACTATGACCAGGCGTACTTCTACCGACCTGACAAATGTGATCAAGCGGAATCCTGAAGTCATGGAGACTCTTCAGCACGAGGGAAGAGTACAGAAAGACCGCTCGAGGTCCACCTCGGCGCAGACTATGCTTTCACTTTCCACTGTGTCTTCGGAGGCTAAGCGTCGTTCCCGAATTCCTGATTTTGCTCCTCCAGGCGTCAGCAAGCCAGCCATGGCTTCGACAAGTACCCTGGGTTTGCCCAAGTCATCATCAATGTCGTCATCCCTTGCTTTGTCAATGAAGAAGCAGAGTCAAGCAGAGCTGATCCGAAACGCTCGACCTGCTCCTGCACCTCCTTCTTCGTCTCATTCTACTCGACCAGCCTCAATTCAGCGTTCCTCAACGCTGTACCTACCGACGGCATCGTCTTTGGCGCGAATGCAAGCGACTGTCAAGCCTACTGCCGAGCGACCGTTGCCAGCACCGCCTGCTTCAGTCGCCCCCCGTAACCTAGGGCAACCTCAGCAGGTCCGATTGGGCAGTACTGTCCAACCGTTCGGTGACGCTGCTTCGCGCGATAATCTTTTCGAAAGCAATTTTCACATTGGTAAACCATCTTCATCGGACATGCCACCTCCATCATCCACGTCCAAACAAGCTCAAGCACCGAAAACGCTTGGGAAAGGCAAGAACACTTCTCTCGCAGCTGCTAGAGTGAGAGCCAGAGCGAGTGGCTTGAGCGCCGTGAAGAGCAAAGGCAACTTGAGAGAAGAGATGGAGATCAAGAGGAAGAGGTCTGAGATCAAGGCGAGGCAAGAAAGGATTGCTGAAGAGAGGGGTTTGAGGGCGATGTTGGGTGGGCCGACATGGGGACAGGAGAATGTTCCGGGCGACGTCGATGTGGAGATGTAGAAAGAAAGTCTACTGTGTATAAGAAAGTTTGATTTTTGGTCTTTTCGGTATTTGACAGCGAGATACCACTGTTCTCATAAATATTTGTGTTGCCCATTGAAGGGCTAGTCGTTGCTTTTGATACCTCTCTCGATAAAATACCTTGATACGCAGATTGTAACATATGTGACATAGTCGTGCTTGTGTTACAAGACTTGCCTTTAGACCACAAGCTTGATGAATTGTGTCTTCGAGCTTCTCATTGCAGATATGGTCGAACGTCCGCTACACAAAAGTTGGTATGCCGAAAATGCATTGCATGCATTCCGCAGTATTGTATTGCTCGAGCATGCTACTTTTTGAGAGCCATCTTCCTCCTTCGTGCCGCGCCGGCTTTTCCTCCCACGAGCCTCTTCTTCTTGCCACCCTCAGCTTCGCCTTCCGATTCCAGCTCCGTAGTAGCTGGTGAATCTTTAGGCGTATTGGTAGTGGACCGATTGGTCTTGCCTTTTGCGCCTTTTAGCCTTTCTTTTTCCAGAGCGCGCGAAGTTCTCGGGCGAGGTGCGGGAGTAGGTGTATCTAATGCGCTGCCCTCGTCTTCATCTTCCTCTTCTTCCTCAACGTCAACCTCGGTTTGTTGCGACGTCGATTTAGGTTGGAGGAACGGAGGGATCGAAGAAGTGACGGAAGGTGGGAGAGCAGTTAGACTTTTGGCCCACAGTGATATGAGCAGGGAGGGGAACCAGGTCTCCAGCACTGATGGAGCGTGGGCGAGACCTGATATAGGCTCGAGAGATCCGTCTTCGTGGGGCTGATTTTTCGATTGAGGTCGAGAAGTGAACATAATCATGATCGTTGCGAGTTGTAGGAGACGTAAGCGCTGTCAGCGGGCGTTGCGAGGTATATCGAGTACGAGATCTTACTCACGATATACACTTGTTCCCCTTTAACAACCAATTCAAGCGTTCCAGCACCTTCATTACCCTCGACCATGGGTACTCTTACCCTCCTCCTTCTCTCCCCCTGAGTCTGAGCAGGAATGACGATCTTCTCCTTATCCGCTTCTTTGCCATTAGCACTGACGTTGAAAACACCGCCCAGACCAGCCGCGTTCCTAGCAGCTCGTTCAAAGTATCCTATTCGTCGTTGGTGCTTTGCGTAGTTGAGTGATAGGACAAGGTAGTGCAATCCCGCCGTTAAGAGAATGAGGAAGATGAGGGTGTGCGAGAGCGTCGGTCGATAACGGGAGTAGTAGTAATTCGTTCCTCTCCAACGTGGGACACCGTTCTTGTGGAAGAACTGCGGTCGTCGGCAAAGATCATACGCTGTGTCAGCGAGATATCTCGGAGAAGAGGCGTGGCTCAGGCTCGGAAAGCTTCAATATGGAAGCAAACTCCTCTTTGGCGCAAGCCGAAGTTTGCCAAACGATGGATTGGGTGAAACGGCTCAAAGTAGACTCACGTTGTATCGCTCCCTCTTCTCGGGCGACCGCAAGATCTGCGCAATGACTCCCAGCCTCGCGAATCGCTCTTGGATGTTCTTGACACCAGGGTTCTTGTCAGGGCTGCAGTCGAGTGTGAGACGTAGTTGTCAGCTGTGGGTCTGTCTCAGAATATGCGTGACGAAGAAGAGCGAGGCACGGGTAGTGGGGATTTCGAAGAGCATAGAGATATTACGAGGTGAACGAGGACTTACTGCAATGCGAGCGACTTCTTCCTGTAGGCCTTTGTGATTTCCGAGGTGGTAGCTGATGGTTTGACGCCAATATGATTGTAGAAGTCCGTCCCTTTGCCTAGGTTGTGGTATGGGGCTTGTGAGCTTCCGTCCTTTCTATCTAAATGAAGATGTGTTTTGGCTCACCTTCAGCAGTCTCAAGATCGCTGACGAGGTCGAATATTTCGTGATCCTCTTTGGTCCAGCTATATCAATCGCAAATCAGACAGACAATGACTTCGAGGTCAATTACGATCCACTACGTAATGGTAATCGGGGGAAGAGAGCTCACGCAAGGGCTGTCGCTGCGAAGCATAATGCCAATAACCAGAAGACTGTACAGCTCCGCATCTTGGTTCTCCTACACGCTTTTTTGTCTCTCGCGAGACGATGAGACCAGGCGAAAGATAGGTGAAACGACAACGAGATGCTAGCAGTTAATGAATAGGTGAAAGTGAAAAGAGCAAAAAGTCATTTGGTCGCGCACGAATATCGCGCGAAACGAGGCGCGAGGCATTGTGGCATTCAACATCGAGATTGCTTTCAGTTTCACATGACAGGCGCTCTCGTCTTCTCATAAGCTTACAGCTACATAGAGCAAAAGAATATCGATGCCAGCAGTCGAAGAGGTAGTCAAACATAGAACCAAGAGAGTAGCTCTTCAGGAAAGCGTATTATAAAAGCGCATATATTTTTGTCGAACTCTCAAACAAGCTACTCTGGGCCCATCTCTTCTTAGTCCAACTCCGGGTGATCAATCCACACACGTCAGAGAGGTGATCCTGTCAAACGTAGCACAGCGACACATCAGCTCCTTTCTTCACCTCATGAATGACCTATTGAGCGACGTACGTGACGCCCGCATATGGTCCGAGATGCTGCTGGATGTCCAGATCGCTCACGAACGAGGCGACGAGCGCTACCTCACCGAGTGGCGTTTCGAGGCTGTCCGAGCATTTCTAGATCAGGAAACAAGCAAGCGTGAGTCGTCATCCCTGCTGTATCTCTCGGCTACCGAGCATCCCCCGTCCCGAGAGTACGTGGATTGAGTGATAAGGGATCTAGCCCAAAGTCACTTACAGAGTTTTCTTGTCCTGAACAGAGCTCGTACGTCGAGCCGCCCGCTTCGATCCAGATCTCCCCACTGGACTGGACAAAGCCCCACTGGCGTGGCGGGACATGTGGGACATCGTCATTGTAATTGATTAGGTGTCGCGCCGAGTCTCCCAGCTGTAGCGTGAACAGCGTGCATTTAGCATCAAACGTTTTATTCGTGCGTAAATCAACATTACTCACAGTGTTGTCGACGTAGTTGGCCCATGCCTGTAATCAGATTTGGTCAGGGAATCAGCGCTTTTCCTTATCTGGATCACCAAGGTCGAAAAGGAACTGCACACATACCTGATTGCCAATCCGAGGGGAAGCAAACGCTTTAGCCGTGATATCATATGTCGAACCGAGGTTCTGCTGGAGCGCAGTCGCCGTCATAAGTGTCAGAGCCCCGCCTGGATAAGGATGTAAAACAGTAGATGAGCATTTGTAACCTAATACAGAAGATCATATACTGACCTAAGGAATGGCCTGTAACGAGAACATCGGTGGAGCCAGAACTCTGCACAGCTGCGAGGATAGTAGGGTAGATCCGCTCAAAGGCGCCATAAAACCCTTGATGCACTTGCAATGTCCCATTGTTGGCGTTGGGGAAGTACGTCGACGAAACGTCGACTAGCGGGAAATCAACATCGACGGTGATAGACAGTGCGTTCGAGGTGTTTGTGCCGGAAATCGCGACCACGACTGAGCCCGAGGACAGCGTGGCGATGTAGTCTGCAAGCGATAACGCCGTCGAGTGAGTCAAGCAGCATACAAGTGAATGGGCAGAAAGCACGCACATCGAGGAGTGTAGCCGCCGTCGCCGCCTGTGACGATAGTGCTGGGTTTGGAAAGAGCCGAGCAAGCGCCTGCGCACCGAATGCTGCATCAGCATAGCGACTACGTCAATAAGTCAATAATGAGAGACGCACTGCCGCAAGTCCACGCAGTGACAGAAGCGGAAGAGCAGTACGCCGCGCTATCTATCTTATATCAGGTACTCTCCTCTTACTTGTTCAGAGTGGAGAGACGGACGTACGAGGCGTATTCTGCTGGATCGTGGAAGACTGCTATCTCGCTTGAAGAGAGAGTAGTCACTGTCCGTCGAAGTGGTCGAGCCTGGACAAGCGTCGCCAGAGCAGTGACAAGCAGTAAGCAAGCAGTAGAGATGGATCGCATCGTGCTTGAAATAGCAGTGGGCCGTGAGCTGGTGCAAGGTGAGAAGAAGATTTTGGAAGTGAAGTCGCATACAAGGGATGGCAACGACTGGGCAGCTTATAGGATCAATCAAGAATCTCGTTCCGGTTAGATGTCGGAAGACACCGGTGGTAAACCATGCATCTTACTTCTTGCTTCTTGGTTCTCGGATCTGGATTGTCAGGTCCAGGACAGCAACGAGACAGGCTAGTTACCGCAGCGTATAACATTGTGGCTTGAGGCGTTTATAGTGTCAATCAGTCTAGTTTTAGCGCTAGTCTCAGTGCCTGTCTCAGCGATAAAAGAGAGATTTTCGCATCGTATATCAAATTATCAGTGCGCTTGACCCACGTTGGTCCCGTCTTCGATACGGTAGTAGAACAAAGGAGGGTCTAGCTGTGGCTGTACTTCTTGGTAGACTCAGTCCTCCTTTGATCAGTTCGGTTATCGTCTCATAAGCGTAAGCGAAGCTTTAGTGCCAGTGTCCACGAACAAGCTAGTCGAAGGATTGCTGTTTGTTAAGCGCTATCACATGATGTCCCGGTAAGAAGCGAAATGCGCCGCGCTCGAGCATCAGATCTTGGGAGACACAATGGAATTATATTGGTGAGAAGTACTAGTAGCAAATACATTATCTGCGTGAGAGTAGTCATTCGTCGAGCGCAAGTCGGTAAATGGTTGTAAGCCGGAGTACTGTAACATCGGGGTGTTTCAATTGACAGCGTGAGGATGCCCACAGCCCAAATTTGAGCAGCTGGCGTCGGGGTCAGCGTCGCGCTCACCGATGCGGGCAAACGCGTACGATCAGCAGACAGGGAGGCAGACGGACATCGGCCGCGCATCAGAGGACAGCTTTGTAGTCCCACTTGGTCGGTATTCCGATCGACAAGCTCGCGTCGGCATCCCAACCCATAGATATTCAGCAAGGGTAGAGTGAAATCCCAATGTGCTTGGCGCCTATATCGTTCTCACCAATGCAAGGATGTGCCCCTACATGATTCACCTGCGACTACCAAGCGATGTTTACTCGTACCGTTTGTACAGTGTTTGGTGGTTCCGACGGCAAAAGGGTTAGACGCCATTGCTGCGGGATCTTCAAATAGCGTTTGACCTGGTCTATCCGATGGACAGGAGCGGCACGACGCGGCACGACACGTTTGCTCAATCAAGATTCCCATCCCTTTCTCGTGCAGCACCACTTTGACTTTGCTTTCAGCGTTTCGCTGCTTCGCTGCTCGCTTCATTCACACGTTTTGTGCGCGCGATGTACGTAAAAAGTAAACAAACAATAGGTGTGCCGGTGCCGCTCGCCGAAGCGTCGCTATAGTAAGACACAAATTCCTTCTCGGTACTTGACTGACCTTGTTTATGTCTATCTCGAGTACCTGTACTTGAGTACTGGCTAATTTCGGGTATAGGGGTATTCCGCGTTGTTGTTGTTTCTATACTTGACCAAGTGAGTGGTAGCTACTCACCTACTGACGGGGTGAGTCACTATTGCTAGTCACCAAACCGAATCTATGTATACACGCTATTCCACCAGCTTGCCCTACGCGTTCCTCCGCCCCTGCACTCCTGCGCTCCTGCAATCCTGCAATCCTGCTGACCTGCCAGATCTGCAGCTTTGTGCTCATGCACTGGTGTGATGCTCAGGGCAGGGTTATACTCGCCTTTGCCGCTCATTATTTATTCCTGCCAAGGAGCTAGGGAGTCATCAGCTTCGGCCGCCGTCCGCATACAGGATACTAAGCCACATTCCCGTCGTGGGAAGGTGTAAACATGGCTATGACCCTCTCGTGGTGCCAGGTCCCGACACATGCATGATCAGCATAAACATGGACACTAATTGATAGACATCCTCGAAGGTGTTTCTCCTCTTCTCTACTCCTCATCTCTATTCGTTTCGTTTCGAGCGCACTGACGCTGCTGACTCAACTACGACCGACTTACACGACCTCGGTATCGACCACGACCACACGCTCATTACTACGCTACCACGCTCTTTCACGCTCACTTTGAAACGTTTATAGCAAGCTATAATTTCTCGACACTACCAAATACGCCTCACGCTTTTCACTAACGACCAAGATCCCATACCCATATCCGATAACGACTGCGAATTGTGAGCCGCTCCTCACAAACTAACGCAACAACACTTTCTCGCCCCTCCGCCACCTTAGAACACCTGAATATCCACTCGTCGCGATGATGTTCAAAACCGCCACAGCGTATTCCCTGGCGATTTGCCTCGTGCTCCTTGCACTGAGCACTAACGTCGAGGCCGTGTCGATTGACCGCCGAGAGACTCGGCTGCGCAAGCGATTCACCTGGCCATGGGACGTCGGAAGTGGCAATCAAGTGACTACTACCAGCACGACTAGCACCAAAACGACTTCAACTAGCACCAAAGCATCGTCGACCACGAGTTCGGCTGCTGCTGCCACTACCTCTGCTGACCCGTGGACCAACTTTTCATCGTTCAATTGGAACACGTGGACGACCTGGGGATGGTCCGGCCACACTCTCGCTTATGTCAAGTGAGCTCCCAATCTCATTGTCAATTCTGCGTAATGAGGTCTGGATCGCTGATCGCACATGCTGTGTGTCGCAGAGCGTGGTATTACGACACGTACGGCTTGAACCTTCCTCAAGGCGTAGCGAGCTGGGGTCAGCTATCCTACTATGTCTCATCGTTCGGTACCTCGAGCCCTACGCCCACGCCAAGCATTTCCGTCTACACTGACGGCGGCGAGAATCCCTGGGACTCGGCAACGACTACTTCCACCTCGACTTCGACTTCGACTTCGAAATCGGCCTCTTCCACTTCGACTTCAACGTCTACCTCTAGCTCCAAATCCGCTTCTTCCACTAGCAGCTCCGCGGCCGTCTCCGCTACCTCGTCCATCGTGAGCTCCACCTCGTCGTCGTCCTCTAGCAGCAAGACCTCGAGCTCTTCGTCTTCGTCTTCCACCTCCACTTCAGCCATCATCAATGTGTCAAGTGTCGTAGCTTCAGTCACCACAATTGTGTCGACGAGCACTTCCACCTCGACCTCGGCCTCTGCTTCGGCCACCGTCAACGTACCTTCAGGATGGTCCATCTCCCCTACTCCTTGTATCGCTGAAGGCACCACCGGTCGAGCTTTGCTTGGCTCTTTCACCATCAACTACTCCAACACTATCGAATCCTGTCTCGCTTCGTGCGACACTGGTGGCTTCCCTCTCGCCGGTTTGCAGGTGAATACCGCCACGATAACGAAACCAGGAAATACACGCTAATCGCTCGTTGTCTTCATAGTACGGAAATCAATGCTTCTGTGGCTCCTACCTGTCCAACGGAGCATCTCTCACCAGAACAGCCACCTGCAGCATCGCCTGCGCTGGCAACAATAACGAGACCTGCGGCGGGTACTACGCATACAGTCTTTTCGTTTCTACTGGTATCGGTGCGACCACATTGAGCGCCGATTTGACCGAGAATACCATCACTCTTCCCTCTGGATGGTCAGCAGAGACCATCCCATGTATCGCCGAGGTGTCTGGTCGAGCATTGACTGGCGCTTCTGAAGCAACGGACACGATGACCACTGCCACGTGTTTGAACTATTGCGCGAGCAAAGGCTATCAGTACGCGGGTCTCGAGTATGGCCGCGAGTGTTATTGCGACAACTCGCTGCAGAATGGAGCATCCCTCTCGACCGTGTCTAGCCTGTGTGGTACCCCTTGTTCTGGTGCACCCACAGAAAGCTGCGGTGGTGAGTAATGCTATAAGATCTTATTTGTCAGTGGTCACTGACTGTGCTTGCACTTTATGACAGGTTATAACTCGATCCAGATTTTCAACAACCCGGCCTACTCGTTCAGTAACACGATCGTCAACGGATACGTCAAGACTGCCTGCATACAGGAAGTGACAGACCGTGCTCTGCGCGGTGCGGCATACACGGACTCTGCCATGACCGTCGAGACCTGCACGGCGTACTGTTCCGCGCGCGGGTATGTCATGGCTGGTCTCGAGTACGGTGACGAGTGTTACTGCGGCTCGTCTCTTGTTGGCGGTGCATCGCTCCTTCTGACTTCCGGTCAATGCTACATGGACTGTGCTGGAAACAGCACCGAGAACTGCGGTGGACCTAACGCTATTTGGCTGTACGTCAACCCTTCGACGACGCTCGCCGCTACCATCTCAATCCCATCGGGCTGGAGCAAACTCGGCTGCGTAGCCGAGGGCAGCACTGGTCGTGCTCTTACCTACGACGCTAGTACCACCGTTGGCAAAACGGTAATGACGGGCGAGGCCTGTGCACAGACCTGTAATCAGCTCGGGTACACTATCGCAGGCACGGAATACAGCTCGCAATGCTACTGTGGCACTGCGCTCAGCAATGGGGCTACCGGCACCGTTCTCGATACTCTTACCAACTCGACGAGTCAGTGCAACTATCCCTGCTCGGGCAACTCGGCTGAGATGTGTGGTGGATCTGTAAGTGAACTTCCCCGAATATGTGTACTTGTAGGGTTGATTTGCTGACAACAATTGATGTGGCAATAGAACCGCTTGACCCTCTACTCAAGCCTCACCCTTTCCACCATCACTTCTGCGCTCTGATTGTAGGCGGTAGTCTGGTGCTTCCACAATTATAAATAGATACCTTTACACCTACACTTTCTTCTAATCACGGACAATATCCATTTATTTATAGGGGCCATGCGTATCTTAAGGAGACCAGTGCATTCCATGCCAATGATAAGCCAAAAGAGCCTTGAGGACAGCAGCGGTGACCATGTAGTCAAAGCAAGGCAGTGCCACGTTCGGTGAAATTCGGTGATATTCAATTAAAAGCTGGGAATGGCGGATTGTCAGCCAGACTCGCCCTTAGACCACCGTGGCTCATTCTCTCTAGTAACTAGTAGTAGTCAAGATAGCAAGTAAAGAGTCATGCAGAATAGTAATAGTAGCAGCATGGCGTTTTCAACCATTCGATTGACCCCTGTGTTTTAATACTATTCGGTCATCTCTATTCTCCATCTCTCCTCTCTCTCTTTCTCTTTACAGCTTGTTATCAAACAAACGTAAGTCGCTTTGATTCCCAGCCTGTTCATCTAATTGAGATGGACAGCCTACGTGGAGACGAGCCAATCGCTGACTTTGCATTGATTGGTCATCTCTGCTATCGCCTCGCCACCTCTCTTTACCCTTTCACCGCATTCCTCATTGTCACTCCTCCATTCTACTCTTCACTCGCCTGTACAGCAGTTGTAACGACTTTACACATCCACCATGGCTCTGAAGCGCATTAACAAGGTGAGTAAATCTTTCGTGGACAGGTCGACGAGACTGGTGAACATCACCCTCTTTCCCGTATCATATGCCCGTGCGCGAGCTCACGCGACACCTGTTCATGTCGGATTGTAGGAACTCATCGATCTCGGACGGGACCCACCAAGTTCCTGCTCTGCTGGTCCCATCAACGACAACCTCTTCCAATGGCAAGCAACCATTATGGGTCCGGTGAGCGTTATTCCTTTGCCTCGTCGCTACCCGTTATGATGATCCCGTAATGCGGGAGTGATGGTCTATGTACTAATCAGTATACGCAGGCCGACTCTCCATACTCTGGCGGTGTCTTCTTCCTGTAAGCTTATCCTTGCGCAAACTTAGATCATCATCTAACAGTATCGCAGCTCCCTCACCTTCCCTACCGACTACCCCTTCAAACCCCCAAAGGTGCAGTTCACTACCAAGATCTACCACCCAAACATCAACGCAAACGGTTCCATCTGTTTGGACATTCTGCGAGACCAATGGAGTCCAGCATTGACCATTTCAAAGGGTGAGTCGCGACTTGCGGACAGCGTCCATATAATACAATTATACTGACGGCTCTCTGCGATAATAATCTAGTCCTGCTGTCAATCTGCTCAATGCTCACAGACCCTAACCCTGATGACCCTCTGGTGCCCGAGATTGCCCATGTAAGCATACAGCCCCATGTCATGCATGTTTAAAGCTGATCCTCTTTGCTAGACATACAAGACGGATCGACCTCGTTACGAGGCGACGGCGAGGGAATGGACGAGGAAGTGAGTTCCATTTCGACACGCATCAGTTTGCACGGTTCAACGCTGATGTCTCTATAGATACGCGACTTAAGACCGCTTCACTCTCTTTCATGACTTTTCACGTATACAAGCTTTAGCCGTTCTAGCACCCACCGTCATGCGATCTGTCTCATTGTACGAGTGTAATTGATATGCTTGCATTGGGCAAATACAATTTACAAACGCAAAACTCACTGACCACGTTTCTCTGCTCGACGACCTCGGCCTACAGGCGTTGTTGTTTCTACTACGTCTTGATATGCAGGCGGCGCTGTCTCTGGATATGCGGAGCTAGACGTGGGAGGGGGTGGGTTGTATGACGCGGGAGGTGGGATCGGCTCGTCAACGTTCATGTTGGTAAGATGTGTCTCCTCGTTGTCATGTGTCAAGGGTAGACTGGGTTGTCCAACACGGTGGTATTGCTGTACCTGAGGGGTGAGGAATGGGTCGATTGCTCCGGCGTTGTTTGTGGTACTAATCAAGTCCATATGGCTCTCTTTGGTGTAAGCGCGAACGAGTAAACGATGAGTGGGCAATTTGAACGCGTCCGCGTCTCGTGTTTGCTGATAGTTCCTGGCGACGTGGATGACCCATGCGATCCAGGCTATGAGTATGACGAAGTGAGCGAAAGATATGGCTGCTATGCCGCCTGAAAGGCCTTTGCACTGCTGTTCGCGGATACGGCCGTTGTACGAAGTTGAAGGATAGTAGCAGGAGCCTGTACCGGCGTATACAGCCGCGGTGATGCCGGAGGCTACCGTGGAGTCAGTATACTACAGCGTGATGATGTATAACATATTATAATTGAGAGAGGACGGTGCCCAAGAGAGAGAGAGAGAGAAGGAGAGACTCACCGAACCAAGCAACAGCTTCGACAACCAGATACGCAATTTCGCCCGCGGCGTGATCCCACGTAGATTCGCTATCCTTAACCGAAACGATGATAGCTGGCGGAACGTAGATGAGCATAGCAAAGCCCGCAGCGCTCTGTATGATGATGTTGACAAACGAGCGCGCGTCGGCCGCGAGCCAGTTGATGATGTACGCTATGGCGAACAACAGGAATGACAGGCCCTACGCCGCGGATAGTACATAGTTAGTCCTGGCGGTCATTACCTCGGCTTGCCGGAACATCGTGTAGTGATGTAGAGAGGGTGTTATGAGTGCGGCTGAAGCAAGGAATACTCACAAAGAGGCCATAGCGCACTTTGAGTGAGGTCGAGGTGTTACTCCGAGCCACCATGATGTTGATCGTTGCTCAATTGGATACAGGAGAGGTTGATCTCTTTGCGAGATTAGACGACAGGTGTTTCAAGCGAGGCTTTCAATTTGTTCAAGACGGTCAACAGAGATCAAAGATGTCACCTTCAACTGCTGATGAACGGACGAGACGATACTCGGCTATAACTCTACTATGATTGCGGATCGACAGCACTGGTTGTGCAAATTGCCGAAGAGCCCTTGCCTTGCCTTGCCGATGATCGGAGCGCCAGGCGTCAGCTGTACAGGGCAGCGCAAGTATCAAAGTGGAACTAGTGACGACATGCAGCGGATGGGCGAATGGCTTAGGAGCGGCAGCGCCGAGTCCTTGACTATCACGCTTTAGTCCGAGTCGCACTTCACGTGCAAGCTATGCAGTACATTGCACATTCCAGGGCTCAGTAGGGCAGGAATGACGGCGAGTCGATGCATCGGTGTGATCTCGTTATCAGAATTGCGCGCTAGTAGTAGCACGAAGTAGCATTATCCGCAACGTACCCATGTATCACAGGCACATGAAACAAGGTATTATCGGCACTCGAGTGCATAGCATGCCAAAGACTCACAGGGCGGGAAAGCGGTGCGGACGAGAGTAACTCAAAAAAGTCGGTGTCGTCCGCCAACCCGCTGGTAATACGAGTACATAGCCGAAATCACTCCACTACTCCACCAACCACTAGTTAATAGTGTGTCTCTAAAACGTAAGAAACGTAAGCACATTCGGTCTTTCGGCGTGCCAGTTTACTCGTACCTAGATGATTCTCACCAGGGATAAATGGGGTCATGCATGCGTCTTTTCCCGTACAAGAGCAGTACAAACGCTCTTAGGCGCCTGGTACGACCCATTTATCGGTAGTAGTAGTATAGTGGTGGCGGTGATTAAATCCTAGAATAGAACGCTGATCGCCCTCAATCTGGCAGGGTCACATGGGTACTTAGGCGTGTCTCATTCTATCAAGCGTATGGGTACGAGTAGGACTCCTAATCCACTTGACGCTAATTTCTCGGTGCTCATGGAGAAAAGCAAGGAGATATAGGACTTAGCTTAAGCGCCGATCTGCTAATCTGCACTGCACTGCCGTGAACCATGTCGTGCCTCTCGCTCATCACAATGTGATGGATGGTACTAACCAGCAGTACCCTACTCGTACTTGAGTACTCTTACCCCGACCTCCTGCGTACCCATCTAACCTCAACTCCGATGCGATGCGGTGCAATGCGGCGGCGGTGCGCTATTTCCAGTGACTAACGGTAGTCACTGACTTGGAACGTTGGAGCGTTGAGCGGACTCACTCCAACAAAGGTATATAAGGCTGTCTCCGGATCTGGTGGACTCGAAGAATACATCAACTCAACAATTTTATCTCCTGGTACTCACTTGTACATCACCTCTTCAGCGCCACGATTGACACTCACAACAACCAAGATGACTCCTTCCGCCCAAAGTCAGACCCGTCGCTGGCCTCTGATGCTTCGCTACGCCCTCTTCGTAAGTCTAGTCACACCGCATCGCTCACTGTCCCGAGCCATCTATGATTGGAAGACACGTATCACTCGAGTCATCGTGAGCGCTTTGCTGACCTGTCGCTTACTTAGACAACCACATTCGCCCTCTTCCTCGCGTCGTTGCTCATTAACCTCTTCAATTACACCTCAATCATCAACCTCGCTTTCCACTCTGCTTCAGGTCTAGCGATGTTGATTTACGTCCCTGCTGCTATTGTCTTGACGTGCCGAGATAGTCAAGCAAAGTTCGTTCGAGTCGGGGGAGAGTTGGGATACTTGATTACTCAAATAGTCCTTTGGTTAGGTCAGTCCCTGTCCATATCAAGTCTCAGTCATCATATGAATCACACATGCGAAAAGATCTCTAAGCTGATACCAACGCTCGTTCATAGCCAGCACCATCCTCGTCATCATCGGGATGACAGCCGACAAATGTTTTGGTCGATACGGCTACCACTTCACTCAATGCCGTCATGCCCTCATCGCTCTAATTGTCATGGCCGTCATTCAGTTATCTCTTTTCACCTTCCACGCCTCTTGGCTGCTATACAAAGCCAAGAGCAACCCTACCGCTCTCAAAGACGTGTACAACGTCCCGGCTCACACGTTGTTGTCCGCAAGCCCGAGCGAGGGTTTCCTTCCGCTTCACGCCCAGTCGAAACCTATGTACCAGACTCCGTGGAACGAGGTTTAAGCACAGACAGGGCAGATTGTAGAGGGCAGCGGAGGGGGGACCGAGAAGAAATGACAATGGACATTATATACTTGTACTCATATCTGGCAGCTAGCTTGCCTTGACGATGAAGCATACCTTGCTCGTCCGGATGGATGTTGGGACTGTCACCAAACCATCCAAATGAATAAAATCAACACTGCAATCCGTGTCGATCTGAACTTCCCCAAGACCGTCCAACCGTTGAAGCGTTACCACTTGCATGACATTGAACTCAGAATCGTTGCTACAGCTCTACTAGAACCAGTGAAACTCGAAACGTCGTGATCTTCCGTCTCACTATCCCATCCGCTGACCCGGTTCCGCCATGACAGGCCTACAGGCACCAATCACTGTAGTCATCACTTGCTCCTTGTGGCCTTTTTCCAACAACTTCACCGCCATTCCCGACAATCGCTGACTCCCTCGACCTCAACTCTGCGCTTAAGCACTGATGTAGAGACCGAGACCAGCAAGGGAGAGCCAGGAGACGGTGTTGAGACCGGTAGAGAGGCCGTGGAGGATGGAGAACTTCTTGTTCACCTTTGACATGGCGTCCGAGGGCTGAGCGAGGGAATCAGCGAGTTGTCACAGCTGAGAATAGCGCAAAGGGGTATAAACTCACGTTGGGCTCATCGTACTCCTTGCCCTCGAGACGCTCGAGCCTGTGCCTCTCAAAGGTGGCCTCGGTGGTCAAGGGACCGACGATCAACCAGTTGAGCAATTGAGGAACCATTGACGCGAGGATGTACAAGCCCTGGTGGCCCTCCTCGCTAGTTGCCCAGTGAGGCTCGACTCGGGGAGAGGAGATCAGGTCTGGGTGGAAGTAGAGGTGGGTGAACATCAAAACACCGGTAGTCAGAGTGGAGAAGGAG